>UCQR01084671.1:11156-24995 GCA_900474235.1 Cecidostiba semifascia | reverse complement strand
CCTCAAGTCCGACGACGTGCTTATCATTAAACAGGCTCTCGGTGCGAAATGGTTCTTCAATGCCAAGAATGAGCACATCAACGTCGACTATTTTGTTCAGAATATCATGCCGTATATCTCGCTGCGTACGCGACTCGAACTAACCAAGACTCTGGCCCACTATCTAGTCGGTCACGATAAAAAGGCCGATGAGTTCTTCGAACGATTTGCCGATTTGTATGGAACAGAAAAAGTCCTATCACTTATAGTCGCCTGTAGCGAGAAATACATCTTTGACGTCGTACTGAAACGTAAGATTGTCCTACCCTCCAGGATTCTCGGTATACTCTACCGGAGATATCCGCAGCTAGTGATCCGCTATTTACAGCTGGGAAATGATGGCAACGAGAACAATAAGGAGGAGCGAAAGCTGCACGAGATAGACCTATGCCAGTACACTGGCTTCCTGCCGGCCCTCGTCAAGAACCACACGCAGGAGTTCGTTGAGCTATGCGAATGCTCAAAGTATGGGTGTACCATTCGCCTGGGCAGCACACGTGCAGAATTTTTCTTAAAAAACGGCACGGAGCTGCTAATAAAAAATCCGAAGCGGTTACTTAAACTGCTACCTCTCAAGCTCGTCAGCAACAAACTCAGCACGCAGCAGTTTGAGACCATGTTCGAAAATCTATTCCCGAAGGACCAAAGCCACTTTGACGCACATTATATGATCAGACAACTGTCCTTCTACCCGCAGGAAAAGAAGTTAAATTTGCTAGAAGAGAAGTACAAGCTACTGTATGGCAAGAGCATACTTGATGACAAAGAATTCTACTTCACCGATTGGCTCTTCAAGTTGTTGCCCACCGAGAGAAAAGAAGAATATGCCAGGAAAATGCTCGAGCCCCTGGTAGGTACGGACAAGTACTTGGACAACCAGGCATACTTGCCGCCCAGTGAGTCAATACCTCTGCTTAAAGAACGTATCAGCAAGGCATCGTTAAACGAACGAATGACATTTATCCGATATATGATTAACTCCTGCAGTTTATACGACAGCAAAGACGATCTGTTGGAGGTACTGCAATACTATAATACCCGACACAAGAATGAACGCCCCGAAGTGCTTTCCGCAATGTTGAACGAATTGATAAACGAGGTCGATATCAAGACACTCCAAAAAGCGCACTGGCAGATCCTCTGGGACATCATCCAACGAGCTTACATCAAGGGTGATCTCTTTACCGATGAGTGCACGTTATTTTATGAAAAACTGTTCAATGGTGCATTACATCATTTCCTGAAGCAGTGTAAGATCGAAGAGACGAAGGATGAAGCTAAACAATTTTTGGATAAGCTCGTGGGGATAGTGCTCGATTGCTACCTAGAGCACAAAATGCCGCTAAAGTTTATGGAAGACTGCGCCCCGGAGCTCCAGCGCGAATGTCTACAGAAGTTTTTAATAAGCGTGCCGCTGAAGTATCCGGAAACGCACGAGGTATGGGACAAGTTCGACAACAAGCTAAAATTCGTACCATATCTTGTGAGGTCTATCCACAATTTCAACGTCAAAAATTTGTACACTCAAGAAACAAAGAAGAAGCGAAAGAGCAAATCCGGAGCCACAATTACGGACTCTGAAGGCAACGAAATAAAGCAGAGCAAATTAATGTTACGGGATTATCCCTGGTTGGTAAAGTTGTCAGTAGATCTGATTAAGGACAGCCAGGAGTGCAGGGCGCATAAAAACAGAAAAATTTCTGCGGTATTTAAGAGAACTTTGTGCCAACACGATCGAGAGCTCTATCAAAGCATCATAGATAGCGAGCCGGAACTAATAAACGACATCGAGTCTTTCGACGCGATACACGTATTGAAGCACGCGCACAGCAAGGTTTTCGGCAAATTGAAGCTGTATCTTGACGCCTGCCGAGAGAAACTTAAGTTCAACAACAAGGCAGCGAAGCACTTTTTAACGGCAACTAAGTGGCACCAGAAAATACCGATCGAATTCGTTGAACAGTGCTTGCTGGAGATCAAGCAGAAAGGTAGCACTCTAGTGTTGGGTATTCTTCTTGAGGGCGATGCGTTGGGTAAAATTATACAGCCCTACCTCCCAAAGGATAAAACTATCGACGTGGGCGAAGATGATGCGAAGAAAACTTACGAGATCATTTCTTCGTTACCAAAAGCTATGAACTTTTCCAACCCGCCAGTAAGTTTTGAAATAATATCTGCCTTCTGTCAAGGGGACTACGTCACACTAGCCACGCACACTTTAACGAGCGTAGCGCAGCGCGTCCCCGTCAACCGGGTTGTTGCCTTTGCGAATCAGTTGGTGGATAAGCCTATTTCCGTTAGAAAATTAGGGATTCGATTAGTCTTCCAGGTATCGTCTAAGACCGAGTCCCAAAAATTCCTTGCGCGCATCTGGAGCACCGAGAAAAACTTCTCGATTCGAGAAATCGTGGCCAAAATGATATTTGATGTGTTCACACAAACTCCCAATGATGAGACGTGGCAGCTAATCAAGGTATGCGTCAATGGGCTGACCGGCGATGACCAGGCGGTATTCGAGGTTTTGAACCAAGTCGATGCTATTGATAAGCAGTACATTTGCCAGTATATACAAGAGTACTTGAAAAAGATCGACTCTTTTGGAAAGGAGAACGTCAGCGACGATGTAAAGTCGAAGCTCATTTGCAAGTTGGTTGATCAAATAAATGCAAACAATCTACACCTTCTGAAAGAAGAATTAATTACGAATCTCGTGAAACGGGAGTTCTTTAAGTACTCTGATTACTTTATATTGGATGTCTATCTTTTCTCCGAGCCAAGTAAGTTCGACGAAAGATTGAGTACATTCATAGAAATCATAGGAAAGAAATTCGAAGATTATGGAAAACCTGACCCGGAACATCCCCGAACTTACCCAGTCAATAACCAGATTCGTAAATTCTTCAAGAAACTGTTCGAGGAAGCATTCACCAGAAATAAAGGAGAGATGCTTACTAAACTGGTAAATGCCTCTCTAATTCTGATTTCGGCAAAGTTAAAGCCGTGGCAGGACATGATTATCTTTATCTATGGAAATCTTGCCAAAGATTTTGTAGAAGCACCGACACTGGAAGTCTTCGCTTCCAAATTGGCCATTACCGTAGCGCGATTTGTAACAGAGTTTGGTAGCGATATTTTTTTGAATATTGTTTCCGAGTTGCTACAAGATAAGATAGCTAACTGGCGTCTATCGAAGCCTGAACAAATGAACCGATTGTTCTCAGTGATAGAGAAACTAACAGAAAGGGATCCACGCCTCGGTGCTCTGATCGGCATTAAAATGTTGGATAAATGGGAAGCAAATAAATATGATAAGAGATACGATGCGCTAGTCAATAAATGGGCGGCTATTAACGACCCGATGGTTCGGGCCGCGCTAAACGACTTCCAGAACGAAATTGGAGGGTACCTTTGAGAGCAAAAAAAAGTTGTGGAATCGTTCTACCTCGAACTGTGAAAATTAATTTAATATAACAGGATATTTTGTGCAGCACACAGTTATTGATGTTTTGCATAATATTCTCATACCAAGTGCTTGTTTATTATTAAGTTTATTTTGTACCAATAGTAATAAACCACGTTGAAAATATTTTTATTAAATTGTTTTTGTTTTAGTCTGAATTGACCGTTTTGCATACCCTTTCATTCATTCCATCAATCAAAGAACAACAGTGATACGTATTTGTGAATAGCCAAAATTTTAACTATAAACGAAAAGAATATAAAAATATAATAAATTGCATAATTATGCATAAAAAGCAAGACAGACGTATGCTTCATTAACAAGGTTTTTTATAATTTCGACAAATTATTCAATCATTCTATTTTTCTTTTCTTTTCTATAAACTCTTAGTCAATCATCTTGAATTTCAATCATAAATCATAAGAATCAGTTAGTGGAAACTCATTTGTTACAGATCATTCATTCGATCATTAATAAGCTTAAAGAAAAGGGACGAAAATGGAAGTCTTACCGTACTTGTTGGCCATCCAGTCGTTGCCGGGACAAACGTCCGACGAAAAGTACAGACATCTACATTCCATATAGTCAACCAGATCATCAAGAATGATGACGAGAAGAGAGAATTTGTAGAGTTGGGATTTACGTCCCACGTTCAACCTGCTCTACTACCTTTCCTGCGTATTCTCGTGGGAAACAAATTGAAGAATATAGATCTGGTCATCGAGGCTCTCAAATCCGAAGTCATCGTGGGACAATCTTTGCGCGCAAAATGGTTTTTCAACGCTAACAACAAAACAAGTACGTCGACTCAGGCTACTTCTTCAAAAATATCGTACCGTTCGGTGCCTGAATGCTGGACAAATGTGCTGCTGACTCTTACAATGATAAATATGATGTACTTTTTCATATATGGGCATTTTTACAGGACCCGATACTTCGGAAAACGCTGATTGACTTTCAAGACGATTGTATATTGGTGGGGTCAGTTAAAAATAGACATTGAACAGTTGGTTTAATGTAAAAGGATTTTTGATTCTGAACATAAATGGAATTAGTAATTTGGATTTCATATTCTTCATAAAACAACTTTGACATAACATTATAGTCTTTTATCGGAATTTCGCAGCGATATTATTCTTAATAAAAAAAATAAGTAAGTGGCGGAAATTAAGACCTGAACAAATATGAGCCTAACTTGCCAGTCATCGGGAGTCTAATCGACTGTAAATCACACATTTATAATTTGTGTTGTTCCTTAATATGATTTAGAATAAATAATAAATAAATCATTTAGTAAGTTCCATTTTTTATTGTTAGTTTTAAACGTGACTTATGAATACAAATGTAAGGCTGACAATGTTTAGCGCTTTTAACTCTTCATAAATAATGGCACATAGTTTAGGCACAATCGCTATCCTATGAAATAATGGCACATATCGTATAATAGGAACAAGCAGAGTACATCTAGTTACTAATATATGGCACGATAGACGCGGAGAGAAATTGATTAAGAGTACATGTGCGCTTTTAATTAGTGTAATATAGATTTTGGAAAAAAGTACCTTGTAAATAATAAATGCAAACTGGTTCAGGGAATACAATTAATTGGCGCTAAAATTATGGTCAGTTGCAACAATAGAGTTCTCTCCGTTCACACAATACATTTATAAACTTTGCAGTATCTTATAGTAAATTCTGCGAATAAGCATTTAGATTATCGGCACTGTTGCAATATAGCATGGACGAATACCTGACTAAATACAACTGATGACATTTTGCTTATACTAGATGACCTAATACATAAATTTGATGATTGTAAAATTACGCGTTTTTATATGCTCAACGCAAGAAGGTATAAATCTTCTCTAAGGCATATTAAAAGTTTTTAATGCACTTATTATAGGCATGGATTACGTTCAAGGCATGTATACTCCTAGAAATGTTAATAACTCTAAAAGAAGATTAAAGAAGCGCGTGGATTAGTACTAATTTGGCGTCTACTTTTATACGGTGTGGTTAAGATAATAATAGATATCGCTATCAGTTTAATATTACGTAATAGTTAATATTAAGTAATAGTTTTGTATATAGTATACATAGTATAGTTAGATTAGAATTGTAGTGTACAACTGATATCATGGAATTCAATTTGATTACGATTTGATTATTATAAACATTGTACTGCTGAATTTTATGTATTGCTTGATATTTTTGTTAGATATTTTTGAAAACTTAATTTTAACTTTCAATTAACACAATATATCAGAGAAAAATTATTACATAATTGTATTTGGATATGTCAATAATACTGTTATTAATATACTAATATTAGAAATATATATATATCAATAAAACAATAAGATTTTACTATTATAATTATGATACGTAAAATTTCGGAACATTGAACAGATACACTAAATTACTAAATCTAATACTCATAGTTTGTATAATTTTCTTTTCGGATATTTCACTTGATATTGACTTGAATAATGATATAATGATATAGTTGATACTTTCACTTTCATATGCATATTTTTGAACATCAAATATTGATATTATCTTCGTGCAAAGATCATAATTTAGAACATAATCTGAATAATCTAATTATCAAGGTGTCATTATTATTTCATTCAATTTCGTTAACGATTGACACAAATAGTTTTGTGACCTTTCGTAATGTAAACGATAAAAATCAGCAAAACAGAAAGGGCTTTATATTTCAAAAATAAAAATAACCATTATTCGAATGACTAGGATCACATTACAAAAAAAAACTTACAAAAATAACTCTGTTAGACAAGTTGATAAACATCGTTATCTAAAAATAAAAGCTAGCAAACAATCACATGAAGCATCGCACACAATAACAGCTCGGAGCTGATAATTTTCGAGTGCACCCTCGAAACTCCGAGATAATCCTACACTAAACATAAACGGTAAACAAGTGTGTATAAATAATATAATAATAAGAATTATAACAATAATAATAATAATAATAATAATACCGACGTACGAATGACGACAAATTCAAAAATCAGAGATATGCATCATAAGATTGATATACAACGTTATTTTTTCCAAACGTAAAGTTCGTTATTGCCCAAGTTTTCCAGTAAATTGACTAGCATCGAACTATCTCTCTCTTTCTCTTTCTCTAGCATAATAATATATGATATAGGTATATAACGTCTCTTCAAGAACTCTACAACTAATGATAATCGAAACCCATTTGGCACGAAGGAAAAAATCCGAAAAAGATATGGCATCATTACTGCTCATCATCAAGCATCTTCTTCAAGCAGGACTTGCGATGTCCTTTGAGCAAAAACTTAGTGACCCATCCCTTGCCGCATAATTCGCAGACGTAGGGTCTCTCGCCTGTGTGCGATCGTTTGTGCACCACGAGACTGGACCTTTGAGTGAAAGCCTTGTGGCAGATGTCGCATGCGTAGGGACGCTCGCCGGTGTGGGTGACCCGGTGAACGCTCAGAAGGGTCTCGCAGGAGAATCGTTTGCTGCAGACCTTGCACTCGTAGGGCTTCTCACCGGTGTGGAGCCGAGTATGGATCTGGAGACCCTTGATGGTTTTGAGTTCCTTGCCACAGTGAGAGCAGAGGAATGTACGATCGGGACGGACGGTGCGACCGGTTCGAGGACGACCTCGACGTGGCTTGGACTGGTGAGCTGGTGGTGACGGAGTCGAGATCGTGGACGGAGTTGTCGGGTAGCCGATGTCATCGAGGTAACTGCTGGTCTCCTGCGAAATCGAATGATAATATGTTAATTCGTTATTGGAATGTATACTTTGAAAAAAAGAAAAGATGACGATCGTAGTATGCCGTGATATAAATATTTGACAGGTCGGCACAATTCGCACTTTCGGCTTCCACCATAACCAAATTTTCTGTTGGTCTTCAACAAACTCCTCTTCTAGACCGTTCAAAATTTTATGTAAATCATCAAGTGTTGTATAAAGTAAACTAAATTATAAAACATTCTTTAAAAATGCCGTCCCCAAGTTTGATGGAACTGTGTAGCAGATCGTTCACATCGGTAAGTGCGACGTATACCCTATCTCTTGATAGATCCCAAGAAAAGTCACTTATACAATTCTCATTCCAGATTCACAACCAGATCCAAAGGTCTGTGCATAACATAATTCACGCGTACACCAAGACCGAAGTTGAAACCTCTCCATACCTCTCCTCGATACAATCACTGACAGGCTCGACTCCCGGCAAGAAGCTAAAAAGCCTAAACACGATCATTCTTACCCTCGCCGAAAACGCAAGAACACGCGGTGACTTGACATCTGCGATCAATGACTTCCAAGGAGTATCGCCTGCCATGTTGGCACACATCCGCGTCGCCGTAGCTGTAGCTTTAGAGTTAAAGCTTGATGAACCGATACTCGATGGATTAAAGTCCCCCAATACCAGAGTCGTGAGAAAAGCTTTGAAGGCCGACTGGTTCTTCGCGGGTTCGAATGTCAGAGTAAACGCGGTATACTTCGCGGAAAACGTCATGCCGGTCGTGTCGCTAAGAACACGATGCGCTGTGATTAGAAAATTAGCGATCGGCCTTAAGAATTATCCCGACAAGGCTGAAGCTTTCTTCGACAAGTTTACAGAGCTTTACGGCACGGAAACTAGTCTGCCAATTTTGAATGCTTGCTCGGAGGCGTTTATTTACGATAGGATACTGAGACACAAGATCGTATTACCTCTGAAAAGTGTGCACATATTGTACGAGAGGTATCCCGAGTTGGTGATCCGGTACCTACAATTGGGAAATCCGAGAAACAAGGATAACACGGAGGATCGAAAAGTCCTCGAGATCCGTATTAATGACTATGATACGTTCCTCCCAAAACTAGTGCGGAAGCATCCCTTAGTTTTCGCTCAGTTGTACGAGCTCACTCCGGAGAAGGCGTTGAAATTGAGCAGTATTCGCACGTCGGTCTTCCTTAAAAGCTTGAAGAACAATCTGATAGAGAAACCGCGCGTATTTTTGAAGATCCTATCGCTCAAAGTCGTGAGCAAGAGTCTGAAAAAAGAGGAGTTCGACAGGATGTACGAAAACCTGTTACCGAGAGACAGGAGCGAGGTTAACGTGAAGGAGTTGTTAAACTTTGCGGAATACTATCCTCACGGTGATAAGCTCGAGCTTCTCAGAAATTCTTACGAGAAACTTTACGGCAAGGATTTGCTGAACGACAAAGCTTTCACTGATGAACCAAAGTTCTGGAAACTACTGCCGATGCAGGAGAGGGAGACTTTTGCGAGACGTTGCTTCGAGATGAATCAGGAGAAGAAATCCGATTGTCTATTTTATCGACATCCAAGGGAGTCTCTTTCGCTTTTGCGTGAAGAGATAGCAACTGCTAACGAGGCAGAGGACAGGTTTGAGTTCATCGGACAGATGATCGAATCGTGTAGTCTCTATGAGAGCAAGCGAGATCTGCTGAACGTTCTGACCTACTACTACGAAAGGCATAGGAACGAACGCGACTTGTTTATCTTCTTCGAGAAGCTGCAGAAAGGCTTTGATCTGAAGAGTCTCGATGACGAGCACTGGTTCGTTATCCAAAAGATCATTGATTACGCGCACAGAAGAGGAGAACTGTTCAGGTCCCACGTGAGTCTTATGAGATCGGTACTGGAAATAGCCTTGCACCACCTGATCGTCGTCCGCCGAGAACAAGACATCGATGAGACCTTTGTGAACAAGCTGTTCGAACTAATGCTCGAGTGCAATTTCGAGAAATCAGCGTCTACGTGGAACATACTCAAGGAACGTCCTGACCAGGAGAAACGTTGTCTGGAACAATTCCTTCAGCTGATACCGATGACTTACCCAGCGACTCGCGATTTTTGGAACGACAAAGACAACAGGCTGTCCATGTTGTTAAGCCTCGTCAAGAGCATTCACAATTACAATTCAAGAGCGAACGAGAAGATCAAAATCGAAGACTACCCCTGGCTGACGAAGATGACTGACGAGTTCTTCTCCCGAGCCTGCAGCCCGAGCTTTCGCAAAAGTCTGCTTCTTCAACTCCTGCGCGTCGAAGCTCCCGAATTCTTTTACGCCAAAATCGACGAGTGCTCCACGATCCTGGACATAGATGAGCTCGGCGAGGCACTACGACTGCTAAAGCACGACCCCAACAGAATCCTCGCCAGTTGGCCGGATTACTTGACCGAAGTTCGGGACAAGCTCTGTTCAGAGTACAGCAAACGTGAGAGAAAACTTGCAAGAGTGTTCGTGGCGGCTACCAAGTGGTGTCACGAGCTTCCCACCAAATTCGTCGAGAGATGTCTTCTGGAGATTGAGGAGAGAGGGAGTATCCAGGTGCTAGGGATACTGCTCGAGGGCGAGGTTTTTGAGAAACTCGTAGCGCCGTATCTACCAAGAGAAGCTTCAGAGGCGGAGGGTAGAGATCTCAAGAGGAGCTTCGAAACTTCAAGAGCCATCGCACTGGCCGCAAGATACACCGAACCACCAGTTTCGTTGAAGTTTGCATCGACTTTCACCAAGAGCCAGGAATGTCCCCCTGAAATCGAAGGAAGCATGGACAGCCTCTCGCGTCGCTATCCCGTACAGGATGTTCTGGGCTTGGCGGAGGAACTTCTGGGAGGTCGTTCCGTCACCGCGAGGAAATTCGGCGTGAGACTTCTGTTCCAGTGCGTGAGGAAAGATCGACAGACAAGCTTTGCCGAAATGCTGTGTAAAACGGAAACCAACAACTCCGTTGGGGAAGTCATAGCCGAGAGGATCTTGGAAATGTTCTCGAAATCACCGAGCGACGATAATTGGAAGCTCGTGGAGGACTGCATCGATAGGCTGAGCGTGAAGAGTCACCTGCTGGTAAAGTTCGCCGACTTGGAGAAGATCAACGTTGACCCCAGATTCCTGGGAAGGTACGTCGAGGCATACCTCAACAAAGTCGAGAGTCTCTATCGAGAAGACTCGTATTCGCAAGCAAGAACCGACTGCGTGTGTCTGGTGATCATAAGCCTGAATCTTAAGTCGACCGATCACCTGGACGACGAGATCAGCTCAAAGATTCTCCACAAGTACTTCCTTGACGATCACTCCTTGGAGATATCGCAAGCAGCTCAAAGCTTCGCTGTCGGCTCGTACCTGTTGTCATCCACTAAGGAAAAATTCAATGCCAGACTCAAAGTGATAACCGACATCCTGAGGAAGATCGCGGAAAGACTCGACGCTTCGCATCCGAAGAAGCCCAGATTCTACCCGGCCAACTACACCTTGACCGAATTCTACTCGAACGCGTTGACCGAGATCGCGGCCAGAAGATCGGACGAGAGTCTTGAGCTGGTCGACAAGATGCTGGAGGTCTTCGACGGTGAGCTGTCGCCTTGGCAGGTGCCCACTGCCTACCTGGCGTACAACCTGTACAAAGAGTACTTGTTGGCTGAGAATCCAAAGGACTTCGGAACGAGGTGCGGAAGAAGAACCACAGCGCTGATCGAGGATCTCTTGGGAAGTGAAGTAATGATCAAAGACGTCGCTGAGTGCTTGGATGGCTTTCTGATAGAAGGCAAGATTTACCCCGAAGCGATAAGACAGCAGTTAAGGCTAAGCTTGATCGATGGACTATTGGAAGGCGACGATTACTATGGGTCTCTCGTCGGGATGCTACTCTTTAGGTCTGACGAGGTGGAGGATTACGATGATAGGTACGACGCGATGATCAAGAGAATAGGTATGAAGAAAAACAAACCGTTGCAGTATTTCTTGTACCAACACCTGAACAGCGTCAAGTTGAATTATCTTTGAAATGTACAGACCTGTTCTTCTAATCATGCAATAAACTAACTTTATCAAAAGCCCAGTGTCCCCTATTCTATAAACCCAGTACTTGGTCAACTTACCAGATAACAATTAGCGTGAATCCTCTCGATGTGCTTCTCGAGCTTGGCCCTGTCCAGAGTCGAGAAACTGCAGTGGGCGCATGCGACGACGAGACATGCGCCGTGACGCCTGCGTACGTGTCCGTTGAGCATGAATCGCTGAGGATAGGCCTTTTCGCAGTGAGGACACTTGTAAGGACGCTCGATCTCGTGAACCAGTTGTAAGTGGGCCACCAACTGGGTGAGGTACATGAAACTCTCACCGCAGAGCTCACAACTGCGGTCAATCACGTCCTCGCTGAGGTATAGAGAGATATGTTTGTTTGTTTTAGGTATATGATATGTTTGTGTGAATTGTATTTTTGTACGGTTTTCTTTATGTCACTGTTTCATGTCATATGAGAGATTTGAATCATGATTGCAAACGTGAGTGTTTTTATGTTAATGAGAGGGGATCAATCTAGAATATGAGAAATTGAGAAACGTATTAATTAATTTCTTGTAAGACTTGGGGGAAGATAGAAGAGATATTATACTGTATACTAAAAGCACTAGAACGATTGATTATGAAAGTTAAATTCTCGAGAACTTACTTGACGAACGAGTCGATGATGTCCTGCTTGATCTTGTAGTAGTCGATGTTGTCCAACGGGGTCAAAGCGACGCTGAACATACAATCGTCCAAACTACTGTAACAGGAAAACCTTTGTTCGTCATTGCTACTCTACGCGTCTATATACGGTACACCAATTTCTAACAACTCCACATACACGGTTCTACTTTCTCTACATATTCAAATACAGCAGACATCGACGATCTTCGGATACATTATATTACTAAAGGTACATGATCGATATTATTTCGAAAAAAATAGCGTCTTTATTTAAACAATAATATTTATATGTACACAATAGAAAATTTAACAACAATCTTGTCAACTCTTCTCGTGGATCTTCGCGTGCTTCCTCAGCTTGGACGCAGCTACAAAAGCCTTTCCGCACACTTCGCACCTGAAGTTCTTCTCTCCTTCGTGCTGTCTCATATGATGGACCAAACTGGTCCTCTGAACAAATCCCTTACCACACTCCGAGCACAAATACGGTCGTTCTCCGGTGTGTATTCTCTGGTGCACCCTCAGATTCTCCCACTTGGAGAAGCTCTTGCCGCAGACGTCACAGTCGGCTATCTTCTCACCCTTGTGCGATCTGAGATGCTGTGCCAGAACAGTCTTGCAGGACAGCTGTGCACCACAGGTATGACAGAGACACTTTTCCGTCGGCTCCTGGAGTAGCTTCGAGTGCGAAGACTTGAGGTGTCTCTTGAGACTCTGCTCGTTGGGAAAGCTTCGAGGACAGTGCTCGCACTCGAGCAGCGGGCCGTTGGTGCTCAGCTCCTCCGGGTGTAAGTTTCTCAGATGGGCCAGAAGATTCTTCTTGTAGTTGAAGACCTTCTGGCATATGGAACAGGAGTGAGTGGCTCCAGGTCGAGCCTCGTGGAGGGCCTTGTGCTCTAGGTACTTGGACCTCTGCATGAAGCCGCAACCGCAGACGTCGCAGCGGTGCGCGTAGTTCCTAGAGTGACGTCGCAGGTGGACAGTTAGGTTCGAGCGTTGGCTCGTCGCGTAGTCGCAGAGGTCGCAGCTGAACTGACGGCTCTTGTCCGGCTGGTGAACTCGGCTGTGACGGCTAAGGTTTCTCGCGCTGCGGAAGGTGGACTTGCAGATGGGACACTCGAAGGGACGCTCGAGCTTGTGGACGGTGTGCAGGTGCTGGGCGAGATTCGAGAGCTGACCAAAAGTGAAAGTGCAGAGAGGACAGCTGTGCTTCTGGTGGCGAGATGTCTTGGTCGGGGTTGACCTGAAATGTGAAAGAGTGTGAGTTAGAGATATAAGTCGTGGATTTGGGGTTTTGAATGATTTTGATTCGGATGGGATAAAAAATAAAAATGCTGGAAAATTAATGCTGGAATTAATTTACATTTATTTTGTAACTCCATTGAAGTTGATTTTTTTTCGAATTACACGTCGTAGCAAATGTGAAATTGTGCATGCTTGTATGTTTCTACTTGAATTAATAGTAAACGTGGATTTCGTGAACCAAGTGAACGCTTATCATTTTATTTTTTATACCAGTTTTAATGTGATCTACTAATAGCTGTTGCATAAATGTGTTTTTACTTACTTGTTTTGGCAAATCAATGGCACGTATAAATGCTATGCAGATTCTGTATTATTTTGGTAAAGAAATGCCAAGTTTTCAAATAGTATTGTAAGTACGAATAATATAAATTGAGAAAATTTCATAGTTTTATAAAGTATTAAGAGGAATTCGACAAATCGTGATTGACATGAAAATTTTATTAAAAAGTAAAAGATAGAATATCTGAAAATACAATAGGTAGACGTACAATATCGCAATGTCATTCGTTTGAATATGATTCTTAGTGATAGGTATAAAATTTTAA
>UCQR01084659.1:1862-13247 GCA_900474235.1 Cecidostiba semifascia | reverse complement strand
TAATGAATTTCGTTATACGCAACATATACAACGAAATATCTTCTTCTTATTCGTCAGTCGTGATCAGCGACATAGGCAACGATGTGGCGAACAAAAGCGTGACAAACTCACTGAAAGCTCTGAAGGAAAAAAGTCCAGACAAGCTTGGCCAGGTCTACGTAGCCCAAATCAACGTAAGCGACTCGGAGAAGAGTCTCGAGAGTATCTGCACGCTATGGCAGTCGGCACTCGGGGAGAATGAGGCTAACCAGCCGGATTTCGTTCTCGACACCACGACATATGGCATCGGAGCCGAGACCGTCAATCGATTCACTGCACTGCTTGGTATACCCACTCTCTCAGCACAATTCGGACAGGAGGGTGATCTGCTGGGATGGCGCGACATCACCGAAGAACAGAAAAGTAAGATGTACATTTGCTTTTGAAGCTTAAACTACAATTTATATATACACACATGTCCTGAACATTTTATTTATTATACGCTCGGCGAAGTATAACGATGAAAAATAATGAAAACGAAGCTGTACATATTTGCGAATTAATTGGGCAAAGTTTGATCGTTAAAGTTGTAGTACATAGCGAGCATCGGAGAAAAAAAAAATTTTATTCCAAACTCTAATATCGCACTAGAGCGTAAAACTTTCAAACACACAGCCCGAGAGTTGTTGCGCTAATTGCACACATATACACACACACAGTCCATCCATTAATCAATTAATCAATCATTGAAACAACATTTAGTCAAATCCCAGGTACGATATCTCGTTAAGTGCAATTAGCACGCTAGAGTAAGTACAGCTCGGGTCATCAATAACCGATGAAGCTGTCGAACCATAGCGCCTCTAAAATGAAGAATAATTACACATACCACCCCTCCCTCCCTGCAGAATACCTCGTGCAAGTGATGAACCCAGCCGACCTGATGCCCGAGGTAGTGCGTCAGCAGTGCTCGCATTTCAACATCAGCAATGCAGCCATCCTCTTCGACGAGAACTTCGTCATGGACCACAAGTACAAGAGCTTACTACTGAACGTACCGACTCGACACGTCATCGTACCAGCCGAAGAATCCGGTGCAGCTCTGCAGACACAGATATCAAAGCTCCGAGATCTCGACATCGTGAACTTCTTCATCCTCGGAAGCGAAGCTACAATATCGGCTGCTCTAAAGGTGGCGAACAACCTGAACTTTACCGGTCACAAGTACGGCTGGTTCGGCATAACTCTCAACGAGGAGTTTCAAGCTCGATGCGACGACTGCAGGAACGTCAGCTTACTGCTATTCAAGCCCAAATCCGAGAACAGCCAGCAGCTCAGCGAACTGACCAGCAAAGGTTTGCTACTTGTATACATACGAATCGTTGTTGTTGTTATTATTATTATTATAATATAATCCTTCAAAATACGAACTCGTCGCAGGTTCTCTACCGATGCCACTGATAAGCTCGGCCTTCTACTACGACCTGACGAAACTGGGAGTATTGGCGATGAAATCGGCCCTGGACTCGGGCGAGTGGCGTCGTCCTCGGTTCATCGGCTGCGACGAGTACAACGAGAACGCGACACTACCATCGAGGAATCTCGATCTACGTCAACGGCTGGAACAGGTCTCCAACGGCAAAGATTTCACCAGGACATACGCGAGTTTCACCTGGGGCAAGAATGGCGAGAGCCGCGCCAAGTTCGACGTCAATGGTGTGCTCATCAGAATACGCGATTCCAAGGTCATCAGTTCTGACATAGTTGAGACTTGGGAAGCCGGCATCAATTCGGAATTGAAAGTAAGTGTTTCGTCAGGAAATTGTGAGAAAAGAATGAAATCAATTCTATAAAATCGTTTCTTATAAATATGTATAGCTGTGGGTATATTATAGGCTCAGGGATGTGCGAGAGAGAGAGAAAGGATTGATTGGCGGTGTGGGAAGTGGAGCGTAGAGGATTTGAACGCCTTTTGTTTTTATATACCGCACCCTCGGTCAAATGCCCGCCGGTCAGCTTAACCGGCGTATGTGTGTACACGTGGCTTGGGATATTGATTTTTTTTATTCTGTGGCTTGCACTGCTTACTCGCAAACGGCTTTCGGTTTTCATAATGCGCTCGCTCGCGTTGAACGATCGTATTCGGATATTAAGAGCAAGAGCACATATTGTTAAGCTCACGATGCGGAACCTTGAATTTAGAATCGCTGCAGGATGTTATTGGAGAGGAATTTTTGCTTACGAGTCTGCTGATATTACATTTTTCTTTTTCGATCGTTTCAGTGGATGATGAGAGCTTATACTGTTTGCTTTTTTTGTATACGAGAAGCTCCTCGAACTTGTAAGTTTGTATTACTGATGCTTCGGTATATCAGAGACCATCAGACCTCTCTCTCTCAACCGATTTCCCTCAAATCGAATTTCTTTCCTATAGTGTCCTTGTGTACTACTCGATTTACTACACGAGAGCTCGAATCTCTTTATCTTCGAGTTTAAAACGTTCGCTATAATATATAACCAGCATTTCGAATTGCTTTACCTCCTCTCTCTCTCTCTCTCACTCTTCAAAAAAATGTTCATCAAAACAAAATTAAATTTGTATACTCTTGAATCTACTGCAGTGTGACTTGCCAAATCAAACAAAAGCACTCGAATTCTCAAACGAACTATGCGCGACCAATAATCGAACGATCGAAATGAAAAGTAAGTAGACATCCCGCATCAGCCACCGTTAGCTCTTCAAACGATCCGTACACCGCCGACAGCCCATCCAAATCGATATCCTCGACTATATACAGACAGTCGCCTGCAGCCGCATACGTATCATCGTCTCGTTAACGTGGCTCTATTATCATGGCAAACGAGAGCCGTGCCACCTCATCCCTTCTATTCTGTTGACTTTGAAGTCGCGGATATACGCGCAGCGCTGCACTTTCCGGCGATGAATTTGTCAGCCAACGATAATCGCTGAGCTGTGCCGTGTGAAGGCGACGATTATTTTCGTCATCAGGACGTTTGTACAATGTCCGCTCGTTGAATTTCATATACCGCATCGGTGAGCGAACTGTATTTGCTTCCATACATAATTTTAGATATTTCAAATTATTTTTCTGGATTTCTGATAAAAAAAGCGCCTAATGCAAAACAAAAATACATATATTTGTTTGTACCTGCAGCTGTACATAGTTAACGAATTCAGAGTGACGTTCGTCGATCGATACAGTACAGCAACGGTGGTATTTAATTATTGAATATCGAGGGGCATTAATTAATCGCAAGCTGGAAATTGAATGGCATGCGTTATAATTAATTAATCAAAGCACTCATTAAAATAAACAAAATTGCTAATTCATATGTTATCCTTTGTCACGGTAGTTGCGAAAGTACAATATGGTATAAATACAGTGAAAAAAAAAAAAAATAAAGAGTAATATTATATAACACTCAAGAAGAAAATCTCTTTCTCTCAAAGTTCGGAGACGAATACAAGGCCGGCAATCACACAGCGGTGACATCTTACCGAGTGGTGACGGTGATAAAGCCGCCGTTCATAATGTACGACAACGAGACCGGCAACTGGACCGGCTACTGCATCGACCTCCTGGACGAGATTCGAGAGCACGTGCAATTCGAGTACGAGATACGCGAGGTCGAGGACAAGCAGTACGGCAACATGGACGAGGATGGCAACTGGAACGGTATGGTCAAGGAACTGAAGGAGAAGAGAGCGGACATAGCTCTGGGAGCTATGGCGGTTATGGCAGAGCGCGAGAACGTCATAGACTTCACGGTACCCTACTACGATCTCGTTGGCATCAGTATCCTGAGGAAGAGACCCAAGACCAAGACATCCCTCTTCAAGTTCCTCACTGTCCTCGAGAGCGACGTCTGGCTCTGCATCCTCGGCGCCTACTTCTTCACCAGCCTCCTCATGTGGGTATTCGACAAGTTCTCGCCTTACAGCTATCAGAACAACATCGAGAAGTACAAGGACGACGACGAGAAGAGACTCTTCACTCTGAAGGAATGCCTCTGGTTCTGCATGACTAGTCTCACGCCTCAGGGTGGCGGAGAGGCTCCGAAGAATATGTCCGGCAGACTGGTCGCCGCGACCTGGTGGCTCTTCGGTTTCATCATCATCGCCTCGTATACCGCCAATCTAGCGGCTTTCCTCACTGTCTCGAGACTCGACGCACCTGTCGAGAGTCTCGAGGACCTCAGCAAGCAGTACAAGATTCAGTACGCACCGATCATCAACTCATCCGAGTACCGATACTTCGAGCGCATGGCCAACATCGAGAAGAAATTTTACGAGTGAGTATATCATGGTATATTGTATTTTTTGACAAAATAAGGAATGGAAAAACGAAATTTACGTGTCTGTATTTTCCGTTTCCCTCTCGCGAAGAAACTGTATACAGCACACACCTTGCTATATAGCAGAGTATGTGTATATACAGAGCCTTTCACGAAAATTACATTTGCGAGCGGTAAAGCGAACGGGAAAATTCAATCGTCG
Organism: Cecidostiba semifascia; assembly: GCA_900474235.1. Classification (NCBI taxonomy): domain Eukaryota; kingdom Metazoa; phylum Arthropoda; class Insecta; order Hymenoptera; family Pteromalidae; genus Cecidostiba; species Cecidostiba semifascia. The sequence goes on along the minus strand of UCQR01084659.1, from coordinate 8,749 downwards.
GCCAGCCGCACAAAGACTATCGATCTTGCAAACTGTGTAACCCGGCACTGCATGCACACACTGCCGACCGTATATACCTATATATATATAACACAGCTTATAGAGCAGTAGAAGAGCTCATAACTGCTCTCGAAAGCAATTAGCCTCTCATTCGGCGTCGATTCGCCGAATCCCGTTTATTCATCGATTTCCCAAAAATCGACCACCTCGATTATCTATGTATTTTTTTTTTTTTTCTATATCCCGCACAGGATCTGGAAAGACATGAGTCTGAACGACAGTCTATCGGACGTGGAAAGAGCCAAGCTGGCAGTTTGGGATTACCCGGTGAGCGACAAGTACACCAAGATGTTTCAGACGATGCAGGACACTGAATTTCCGACGGACATGGAGGACGCATTGAAGAGAGTTCGGGAGGGTAAACCTACCGAATTTGCCTTCATAGGCGACGCTACGGATATCAAGTATCTCACCATGACCGATTGCGATTTCATCCAGATCGGAGAGGAATTTTCAAGGAAGCCGTATGCCATCGCTGTACAACAAGGCTCGCCGCTCAAGGATCAGTTCAACAACGCGTGAGTGCACTTATTTTTTTCAAACTTCTTTTTTGCTTGCATTTCCGTATTTTAATAATTCGACGTTTATTAATAAAAAAAAAAAACAATAAAGTTTAAACTCGAAATCGATGAGAAGCTTTATGCCTTTCAACTGCCAATACATCACACTTCCATATTGATCGGAAAATATATATGAATGCAAACATTTTAAAAAGGGCGAAGGCCAGTGCGAAAAAAAAATGGAATTTGCATTGAAAAACAATTTCAATATCGAAAAAAGAAATAACACGCTTTCCCTCATATTTTCACTCGCCGCAGCGCGTGGAATTCTCTATTAAATCAATAACCAATATAACGCGTCAAAATCATAACTATACTTTTCCAGAATCCTGATGATGCTAAACCGTCGCAGACTCGAAAGGCTCAAGGACAAATGGTGGAACAGGAACCCAAAGCGCAGAAGGTGCAACAAAGCTGACGATCAGAGCGACGGCATAAGTATCCAGAACATCGGCGGCGTCTTCATCGTTATCTTCGTTGGCATCGGCCTGGCTTGTGTCACCTTGATCTTCGAGTACTTCTACTATCGCAAGCGACCACAGGTGAAGAAGCGTCATCAGAGCCGCAGCACCAAGACCAAGTCCGTTGACAGCATCAAGTCGATGAAGTTCAATTTGAGACCTGCTCCGACCCAGAGCCTTGAAGATACCAACTTCAGATCCAAATTTTGAATTTTTCTTGTTTCGCATTTTTCAGGAGTGATGACGAAGGATGCAGTGTTATATTATATGAGAGAGATTTTTCTGATGCTACCAATACTATACTGATACTCAAAGTCAATTATATTTATGATGCGTGAGACGTTTCACTATAAAGCGTGCCTTGAGAGAAAAAACAAGTGTTCTTTAATGCGATAATATGCGATTTTATTGGTCGAGAAAGCTCGGGGAAAGAGTTATTTGTAAGAATCGAAAAATTAAATTACTTTAATTTGGGAAGAATGAAAAAAGATCAAAAATCAAAAAATCTATCGCATCTACGAATCAAATTTAAGACTATAAAATGTACAACAAAGTTCATCCGTGCTTTCCTGATCAATATAACCGAATTTTGTATCAATTCGATTTCTGATGTACAAGTACAACAAAGCGAGCTTGTGTGCCTCGTTCACGAGACTTCTGATGCAGTGTGCGACCTTTTCCACGCACGAAAGTGACATTTTACCTCTTCTCTATACGTATATTATAATAAATGATATTAGATCGCGCCGCCGGATTCGGTGTGTCTGTATGTGTGTGTGACGATTTTGCAGAGAGGCGAAGACAGTTTTAAGCAAGTTTGTTGTTGGTTCTGCGCACGAATCTGTCATTCATCTATGTAAATCTGAATTCGAGTTACGTGAATAAACAGACTGAGATATTAATACGGCTTATTATTTAACGCTTTACCCCCTCTGCGTGTGTGCGCGCTGCGCATGCCGCGAATAAGCTATAAGGAAATAAATGCAACTGCGAGGGAGGTTGTAAATAATGCATGAATGCTTGCGGGAATCATTAGGTATTCACAAGGACTATTTATGAATGTTAATGAGTCGACTGCGTATTATTTCAAAGTCATTCAAAATACGAATGCGCAATATTGGATTTATTATTCCTTCTGAATTTGCAGTTTCGTTCCTTATTTCGACCTTTGTCGCGTGTGTATTTTACTTAAAGTTTCCATGGTAGTTTTAAAATAGCAGTATATAGAAAAGTAGATAAGTTTTCTTTCTGAAATTGTTGAAAATTACAAGCTATGGAACGATTACGATGCAAAAGTAGAAATTACATTTCAACTGCAGCACACGTTACCTTGAAAAATTATAACGATATATGACATCTGGATTCCAGAACTATCCAGTACAATCGAACGTCTGTATCCCGGCATACACGTGTCCCTACAGCTCATTCGATTTTTCCTGTAATTCGAAGCAACAAACGTTAAACTTGGCGTAATTCTCTCGCAGTTACATAGAAAAAAAAGGGGAAAAAAATAAACTTCCAAAGGCCTGTCGATCGCCCAAGGCTACATAAAAAGTCATTACACCAGTAAAATGTAGTACCTCTATTTTTTTCAACCAACGATATGTTATACGTAAGCAGGGAAAAAAATACACGTAACCCAGTCTGTTGCTGCATCAACATCAAGCAACATGACTAGTCGCAATAAATAACGGCTGACTATTACACATAGTCCTTCCGACTAGTAATACACGTGTCAGTAGTTACTCGTCGCATCTCTCGCGGTGAAGTCAAATTCGAATTTACGAAAATGAATCAAACGGAAAGACCGACTTATCGGGTATTAACAATCGCAAAGCCGCCCTTTATCATCTACGATCCTGTCAGCAACTGGTACAGCGGTTTGCTGATCGACCTGATCAATGAAATCGGCAGAAGGTTGAACTTTCGGTACGAGATCGAGATGCAACAAGAGTCGGACTATGGCTTCATGGACGATCAAGGGAACTGGAGTGGTATGATAAGAGATATGAAAGAGGGAAAGGCGGATATCGGTTTGGCGGCTGTCAGCGTCATGTCCGAGAGGATGAAGGCTGTGGACTTTACCGAACCGATTTATAAGCCTACTGGGATATCGGTACTCATGCCGAAACCTTTACCGAAGAATGATTTCTACAGGTGATGATTATAATATTTTTATATCGTACTTTTTTTTAACTATATACTATAAGTATTTTATCAATTTTACCGTTTTTTTAAGTGCAATTTGAATAAATTTCACCGAAATAGATATAGACTATACGCAAATCAAACTAAAATCAAAGGCCGCAATATTTATCGATAAAAATTTGATGTAGGAGCGTACATGAATCAAGGCGATGTAACATTTTAATACCCACTTGTAAATCTGGGGCATCAGGAGTCAACGCGAAAAGTTTGGCTTTAACGCCGTGAATATCGGGGCCGAACTATCTGAAATAAAATCTCCATAAATTCGGATATTATTATATATTCCGACTCTCAGGTCCGCGCGGCGTTAATACGGATTCGCTCGAGCGATCGCGTATATATATAGATTAGATCTATATGAACGAGATTTGTCGTCGTTCTTTTAATTTACGATCCTCTCGTTACGATTATACTCTTCCCCAGCGGTATAAATTTCAGCAAATTTGACAAATTTTTCAAAATTTATCGAATATAAAAATTCTCAAAATCCCCGCAGGTTTCTAACGGTCCTGGAACTGGACGTTTGGCTCTGCATAATCGGCGCCTACCTCTTCACGAGCCTCTTGATCTGGATATTCGATACTTGGTCTCCTTACAGCTACCGCAACAGCAAAGAAAAACACAAGGACGACAAGGAAAAGCGCATCTTTGGTTGCAAAGAGTCGCTCTGGTTCTGCCTGACATCTCTGACACCTCAGGGTGGCGGCGAGGCTCCGAAGAATCTCTCGGGTCGTCTTGTTGCCGCTACGTGGTGGCTATTTGGCTTCATTATCATTGCCTCCTATACGGCTAATTTGGCGGCTTTTCTCACTATTTCCAAATTCGAAAAGCACATCGAGACTTTCGATGATCTCATTACGCAGTACAAGTACTCGTACACGTGTGTCGCAAATTCGTCGACTCATAAGTACTTCGAGAGGATGAACGATATCGAGCATACGTGCTACGAGTGAGTATTATTAGACTTTTTTTTTATATAGAATAAATATTTTTGCATTAATAAATGAATGAATTCTCTCTTAGAAAATGGAAGGACATGACACTGAACGACAGCTTATCGCCCTATGAAAGAGCTCAACTAGCCGTATGGGAGTATCCGCTAAGCGACAAGTACATCAAGATCTACTCTGCCATATCCCACTACGGAATGCTTAAAAATCTGCAAGAAGGCCTCGACAAATTCAACAAGACCGACTCCAGATTCGCCTTGATCACCGAAGCTTCGGATGTCCAGTATCACGCCATGATCGAGTGCAGCCTCTTAGAGATCGGTCCCGAGTTTTCAAAGAAACCCTACGCTATTGTGCTCCAAAAAAATTCGCCTCTCACCAAAGAATTCAACAGGATGTAAGTCCCCGTGACTTTTGAAAAAAGAATTAAAAAAATACAACTACTTATATAATTTTACAATTGCTTTCAGTATTTACAATTTAAAAAATGAAAACTGGCTAGACGCCATAACCGACAAGTGGTGGAATAACAACCCTCTGCGTCAGACGTGCTACAATACGGATGAAACGACCATCGGAATACTAATCGAGAACATCGGCGGTGTATTTGTCCTCATCGGTGTCGGCATTATCGTGTCTTTCTCGACTCTCGTCTACGAGTACTTTTATTACAAATACTTGCGCGAAAAGTTCGAGAGGTATTTCGACCAGAAGTTGAAATCGATACTTCGCAGGAAGAATTTCGCTCGAATCATTAGTGTGAAAGCGTAATTATCGATTTCAGCGAAATATGGTTTTGTTTGCTTATACACGCGGCTGATAGTATTGTTTGCGGTGTTCTTTTTAAACTATCGGCGCAATAATATACGTTGTATGTGTACACACAAGTTAACGATTTACAGAAATTTACATGTGTGCAGCTTGTATTGGTGGTGTGAAGAGAATGAATAAATAAATGCTATTGTTTAGTCTGCATTAACTTTATTTCATCATTTCCATCTTTTACATTCCATTGAATTTTTACATTTTTGTCGTGGTAAGAAAAATTTACATAGTTTTGATAATTTATCTTCATTTTCGACCATCTTTCGCAAAAAAGAAAACGGGATTCAAAATGCACTTCGACAACAAAAGACGTATCTATCGTTCGATTTTTTTACCCCGTCGACTATTACCGATATTGATTTCTCGATATATATATTTTTTTTTCTTTGTAAAACAGAATGAAACAAAAGGAAATTAAACTTTGGCAGATTCTACAATTAGGCACAGATTTAACCTGTTATTATCTGTGTGGAAAATAAAAATGTTACTCTCGAGGAATTTTTCGGTTTAAAAATTACGATCGATTAAAACCTGCTTTTTAAAAACATACATTTTCACCGTTATCGATAGTTCTGCAGAGTTTTGACGACTTTTTACTGTATGAGATATAGTGTGTTTAACGTCCAATGATTAAAATATCAGAATCAGAAAGATTTTTAAAATGATTTAAAAAACAAAATCAACCATAATTAGAACATCAACAAGACAATGAAATAATATTCACTTTACCTATTTATTTGCTATATCAGATTTCTTTAACAAATTTCAAAGCATCAAAATTGTTAAAGAAACGTGCTTCGATTGCAGTACCTGCATTCCTTACAATTTGTCGCCTTTACTTTTTATTTATATCTCATCAACTTGACAATACGACACACTTTATTTTAATGTTTTTTTTTGTTCCATCTCTCAATGAATTTTTATTTTCCCTACACGTGTCTCTTGCTTAATTTGACCATTGGGTAATCCAATACGCGTTTTGACCGAAAAATTCATTCCAGCAAGAGAGACATTCAGTACCTTTATGTGACTTTGACTCATATACATCTTTCATCCTTCTTTATTGATATCTCATTTAAATGAGATACACTTTTTTACAAATACATTTTCATATATGTACGTTTTCTCTGTGTTACTTTGCTTTCTTCTTAGGTCAGGGATCTAAGGTTCAAGGGATAGAGGATAGTTTGAGGAACGGGTTCAGGGGTTAGGAATTACTGAGGTATTGTTTCAGGGATTCTGGGATTATGTTAGAGTTCTAGGGAGTTAAATTATAATAAGGAAATACGATTATGGTAAATTCATTAATAATTAAGGAAAACAACAAGAAAACTGAATAGCACTTTTCATTGCTTTTCTTTTTATCAACGTGCCGCTCTTTTTTGATAAAGTCTGTTCCTGCAACCATTCAAATATTAAGTTTTCCATATTCTCTATTAAATCTGACTTCTATCACTTTTTTTCTTGCTTTCCCTCGTTATGAATTATTTTTTTTGTAATTTTTAGTTTTAGTTTTTTTTTTATCAAGTAGCGTAATATATGTTGATTTTCTGCATATATCATGAACTGCAATTAATTGGGAGTGCTAAATACGAAACGAAAATCAATGCAGATTTCGGGAGTAGTTATGGTTACGATTTTATGTCCACGATACCGTGGTACGTTATTAATTTAATGTTGCTTCTGAGGGAAGAAGAACAAAAACTTATGAAAAAGGAAGGGCAAATCTTCAACAACTAAATCGAAAATCACTCTTACTACGATTTCTTTTGAAAAAAAAAATCCCCTTGACTTCTCGCGAAAAACGAGGTATGAGGTATACA
>UCQR01084655.1:18231-30775 GCA_900474235.1 Cecidostiba semifascia | reverse complement strand
GCGACGACGAGAATGTATCGCCGGTGCGGACCGAGAGAGGATTAAAATTGCCAAAAGAGTTTTTGTTTTATTACGACTAATGAAAGAAAATAAGAATACAATCGAATTATAATCGCGTATATGTATATTTGCGTATAAACACAGTAATAGTGTAGAACGACAGCTGATATCTCCCGCAAAGTATAGGAGAGGCAGTAAATTCCAAGATTGGCCAATTACTCAAATGGCTTTATCTGCTCTCGCTCGCGTCAATGCGGGAATGGTATAGCAGCAGGACGGCAACTGATGCTGGGACGGGAAAGAAACGCGCATACACGCACACACACACACATGGCAGAGCGTTAAATCCTTATCCGGCCGAGATTCCGAGTAGGGTGACCGAGCAATTTCCGAGCTGCCGGGAGGAAAAAAAAATAATTTCGTTTTGCTCTCTCGACCCTCCGCACGTATATATATATACATTATACCTATACGTGATGAGATGATATGTTTATTCGATGATTTCGTATATGTTTCAAGCTGCGCGCGCGCGCGTTATGTACGAAAAGAAATAAAGAAACAAACAAACAAACCTCGACGACTTGCGAAATGTATTAAGCGAAACAACGATGGACCTTAGTCACACACACACACACACACACACGCGCGCATTGGAATTCTCGACGACCTCCGCCTAAAACAGCTCTCTCGCTCCATTTTCGCACGCGCGCTTATATACACTCTCGTCGTCGAGAAATTCAAATGAAAATCGAATCTCATCTCCTGCCCCCATAAAATCAGTATAACAGCATCGAGATCGAACGAACGCACGAGAGAATAATATATAAGACACAGAGAATCGTGTGATGTCTAAGGCCGTTATCGTGTGCTTAGGTATATCGGCGTGTGTAGTGTATGTAGGTCGATCATTTCCGATTATCCCAATCGTCGAGGCCTCGCGTACGGCTCAAGTACACTACTCCTTTTACGCGACGCTACTCGCGAGAAGGAAAGCTCCATAAGATATACACTCATACACACATGCATCGCGCAAGAGATAAGGAGGGCATCGCGATACAGAGTATAGAGCTGACGCACTCTCACGTAATATAGCTGCGCGCGCGCGAACAAAAACGCATTTGTATAAACTATAATAGCGAGATTATTTTACGTGTCGCACGGGAGAAGAAGGAAAAGTTTTTTGTTTTTTGCAGCGGGGATGTTTGCACAGAATCGGTCTAATCTGAATAAAGCGATCTGCTACTGCTGTATACCGGGGAGAGAGTATAGAGCGGACGTGATGTAATGGCTGTGGCCGCACGTGAGTGGACTACTGCAGCTTTGTGTGTATTAATTTTTCTTTTTCTTTTTTTTTTTTTTTGTTACCGAAGGGGGAGAAAAGCCGGGATAACGAATTGGCTGCGCTATTGTTCGGAGCTTGTATTTTCGGAATTTTTCGCGGAGAACGTGTGGAATCGTTTGGTTATATAGAGGGGACGCGTCTGACCCATGTCGGTCGTTACTACTTATGATCGTCGCGGTTCACGATATTGTATTATTCGTGCGTGTATCGACGCGATGCTGTGTTGGAATTTTTATTGTAACCTGTTGTATGCCACAATATATATAGGAAATCATTTGAGGTGAAAAACAAATTTTTGTTATTTATTTAATTTATAGGTATAAGAATGTATAATTTTAGACAGAGAGAATGCTCGTCCTTATTTCCTCGGCTATACATAGCCGCATATCAACAAAACTGACTCAATTATTTCCGAGACGAAACACGACATATTAAGTCATAACTCGGGTCGTTAAGATTCTAAACGAATCGTGTGTCGCGTGCCCTCCGTGCAAGCCGGTAATTAAGCCATATTTCTGTATGCGTTTTATTTATGTATAGTATAATACTACTCACATCCTGGTGACGTTGGCAAGATCGGGCAGCCGATCGAGCGTCTCGATACCGGCAGCCCGACAGGCCAGTTCTCTCGCAGCCGGTTTTCCGAGAACGTCGCAGCCGACAACTGATGCATCGGCTTGAGCTGTCTCGCAGAAGTAGACGAAGAAGAAAGCGATCGCCGCCAAGATTAGCCTGACGACGAGCAACGGCCGCGGCAGCAGCACCATCCTCCGGAGCTGGCCGCCGGCCGCTAATGCCCATCCTCCTCACCGGCGTACTCGCAGCTCCTCCGCCCTCATGTTCCCCGGTCACTTGTTTCTTTTTTTTTTTTCTTTATTTTTCTCTTGCTATACTATGCAGTGTAGCAGAGGCTCTGCGAGTATATTCCTTCGAAAATAGATATTCATACAAAACGATCCCCTACCGATTTATCGCGTCTCACACATATACGTGTGACAATTTGCGTGCGATATAATTCCTCTCGCGAGAGAAAAAAAAAGAAATAATAAACTCGACGCTCCAGAAAAATCGGGAGCGCCGAATATAAATCCACAGTCGCGCTCTTTTGGGTGATCAATGTTTCTTTCGGCAAACCCCGCCGCCACCGCCGGTAATTTCCATATATCAATCGGCTCGAGTAAGAACGCCGGATATATCGTGTCGCGTCGCTCTCTGGATTATAAATTCCAAAAGCGAAATAAACGATCGCCGCACTTTCGAATCGTCCGCACTATATACACTGATGTGTGCGTATAATATTTTGTGTACGCACTGTTCGCGCAGCGTTCACCGACTGAACTGAAGCGTCGAGCTGATGCGAGCTGCTCGAGAGCGTTCGTTCTCCCTCTTTCTCCCGTCGCGCAGCGTTCGGCGCCCTTTTCCCTCCTCTCTTTCGCTCTCTCTCTCTCTCTCTCTCTCTCTCGCTCACTCTCTATATACTTATAGCGTCGCGACGGAGACATACACGCTCTTCTATACTTTCTCGTATCTGCGTATCTATATACACATACAGAGAGGCGTTATAGTTTTCGGGCGAGAGGGTCCGCCGTCGTCGGATAATATGCATACGTGTATAGGGAAAATATTTTCCGCGTCGCCGGCGAATATGTGCGGCGCTTTGTTATTTTTTTTTTCTCTCTCTCTATCTATACTCGAAAGAGAGAGAAAGAGAGAGAGAGAGAGAGAGAGAGAGAGCTACGCGCTGGGGGATAAACGCCGTTGGATGATTTCGCTCTCGAGGATGCGGTCACACAGTATACCAGATATAGCTGAGCTATAGAGGAAATGGAAAGAGAGGAGTGTGGGTGAGAAATGGAAAGATATCGGCTTCGGATGATGTCCAATGTATCGAGATGTGAGAACTTTTTGGATTTCGAAAAAAAAAAAAATCGTTTATCTTTTGATGTGTACCTATAAATAATATACTTATATATAGGTTGCGCCGCGGCGCTTTTGGTGTGATGCAAGGCATGAAGGGTACATTAATAATTCTTTCCGGCGCCGTGTCATATCTCATCAGTCGCGACGTGTCGAATCCCCGCCTATTTTCGTCGCGCGGAATTTTGACGAGGAGAGCTGAGATACCGCATAATAATATACTTAAAATTTGCAATTAAGTATTTTCCTTTGACTGTAAAATATTCCTGCCTAAAGATAACACCGATAATCGCAATCACGATAATAGTGTGCTATATTATACGATCGAGTATATATATCTATAAATGCGCGCATAGGAGCCGGCATCGATTTCACCTCATCGTCGCTCTAAGGATTTTACAACCCATCGGGCGCGAATCCTCCGCCGTTCTATATATTATCAGCTCGAATAATTCTCAACCGCGCGCGCGCGCAATCGACTTAACCCCTTTTGGCTGTTAAAAAAAAACGAGAGAAAAGAATATAGGAGCTAGTAGGGAGAAATCGTAAACTCGGCGCCCACTCATCCGCAGCACGAACCTTCGTAAAGTCCACGAATTATTCGTCTAGATATTATAGCTTACAATTAGCCAACGCCACTATGGCAGCGTTCGCCCACACATTTTCTCCCTCTTCTAAAGTGTTCCTTTCGATTTCGCGCTTTATTCCCACGAGCGAAACACCGTGTGCTGTGTCGTCGTGGAGAAAAATTCGGAAATCGATTTGGCTTGAAATTTTTAACGACGGTCGTGCCGCCCGTCAGCCATGTATATATAGTGAACATGATATATCATACAATTAAAGATATGAGAAACGAAACTCTGGCGCACGTAATTTATTTCATAATAACGAATATACTCATTGCTCAAATTTGCAATGAACGCTGTAGATTTCCAGCTGTTATTATACAGAAATCCGCATGACGTCATCGATCGCATCAGTATTAGGTATATACACAAACACACATAGGTGTATATTATATATATACAAGGCGACACTGCACCTGTAAAGGTATATAGTATATACAAGTATACACGGGAACGCGCCACGGCGTCAAGTGCGGAATAAACGAGATGGCCCTTTATACGCAACTGTATGTGTTGCGCTATATACACAGCTGCTGGCTGCTGCTGCCTGCGCTATAAGGCGAGAATCGCCGGGGTAAATTAAGTTTGCGTTGCGGGAATTTTCGAGGAAAGTATTCGAAAAGTCTCTGCAACGTGGTGACTCTCTCCTTTCTCTCTCTCTCGCTCTCGGTTAAAGCGCGAAGATCGGGGAGATTGGGGCGTAGGAGGATTTGAGTTTATTGCGCGGAAGGAGATTTTGTTTTAGAGTGGGAGAGCAGAGAAGAGTTCTCCGAGCTGATGCTTTTCAGGGAATTCTCGGATTCTTCGTTCACTCTGTGTTGCGCGAGAATAATTTTCTATCGACGTCTTATATACTAATTTCTTCTTTTTTTTTTTTTTTCAAAGAAAGTAATTCTCATTCGTCCGGTTATTTATAGTTTCTTCGGTATAAAAGAAAAAAGCAATTTACTCAAAATATAAAATAACGGAAAAGTACAGCGCTGATGCGGTAGATCAGAAAAGACTGGCTGACGTGATTTAATCAAATCCGAGAGGAGTAGTGCACGACGCGAATATATCCATATAAGTATGCGAATTGACCGGATTGACGAAATCATGCCCAGCCGAGTGGAAAAACGAAGACAGTATATATATGTATTGGGTGGTCCACGACGAACTGTATACAGCCAGCGATAACTCAATCAATTTCGGGTCGCTCAGCTCGAAAGCACACGTCAAGCGAGATTGCGTCTTCTCAGTCGAGAGATGAAAACCGGATGTATATTCATTTTTTATCTCGTCGCTTTTCAAAAGCGTTAATTGTGTTGTGCGCAAACTTATAATACACACACATATATCGGATCGCCAGCTCCCCTTGAAATGTTCTCTTTCGCACATACTGCACACACTGGTATGCCGAGAACACGGCTTGTCTTTTTGTCGGGGGGCGCACACGAGAGTATCAATCTCTGACCGATCTCTCTTTCTCCTCTGCTGTCTGCCCTCTCTACTGTATGCGAGAACCTTCTTCATACTCCTCTCGCGCGCCGACAGCTCTTTCTCTTCTCTCTCACTCTCTCTCTCTCTATCGAATTTGTCACTCCCGATCGGAACCGAAGCTAAGTACACAACTTTGCGGCCACAGCTTTTTGTCCCTACTGTGTGCTGCCGGAGATGATGTATGAGCAGCGAGATGAGAGAAAGTAAGGGTAATTTAATAGTGCTTGTATTATATACAGTGAGAGAGACACCCTAAGCGCGCGGGTGTGTGTGTGTGTGTGTGTAATCTAGGCGAAGTTGAAGTTTCGGGAGGGCAGTGGCGGGATTTATGAGGGCGGCTGGAGTGGATGGCTCTTTTTTGCCCGGAACTGAGTGATGGAGTGAAAAACCGACTTACTTGGTTAGTGGCTCGTTTGTACTGCATCACTGCCGAGTTTCCGCTCACCATTGTCTACCGCTGCGCTATGGCTGTCGAGTAAATCACCTTGTAAATTGCTTTTTTTTTTCTTTGCGCAGTGATGTATACTTGTCTCGGCATAGTCCATCGAATGCAGCTGATCAAGCTCGTACATGTATTAAATAAATATTTATCGTATTCAATAAAAGATAATTACGATTTTTTTGCCTGCTTCATTCCTCACTTATAGCAATAGTAGTATCGCGTATAGAAGCTCAACTTTTATACTTGTTGAATTTTTTCCAAAAGCGATTCACTGTATAGTACTCAACTCTCCAGTTGTAAAAAGAATGCATTTCTCTGATCTCGTAATCCTCGCTCATTCCGTTGTGATCCGTCGCAAGCTGTCGGGCTTTAGTTACTCTCTAAACAGACGTCGCGAATGATAAGTGTTTCGCACCATCGTTTTTACTTTTGTGGTCTGTTCAAAATCGAACCATACTTCATGATTTCCCATCGATAATTTTCAATTGATAGACTATCATTTTTTAAAAATACTAATTTATTGTTGATCACAGAAAGACAACCGTTAGGAAAAATCAAGCAGAGAACAGTTTAAAACTCATCTTCTTCATGACTTTCCGTAATGGGCGTCCTCTTCCAGAATTCCATCGACGCTGTTTCTCCTCCGTTGCGTTAATTCAGGTGCTGATTGTCCTTAACAAAAATTCCGGAAGAGGACGCCCTCCAACGGTGATAGACCTCGGGATGAACTTCTATGATGACTTTTTGTCCCGAATTTGAACAATCACCGTCTTCTAAGATCCCACTCTTCGATTGACTGACGGATAACAATTTTAGGATATATTGAATCATCAAAAAATAAACATATTGGATCAATAATCAGCAAGTATTAAAAAGGCATGCAAACATAGCATAACATACGATGTCAGAAATGTCAAAACCTTTTGGCCATTAACCGAAAATCGCGTTTTTCGATGTGACCACTAATAATATAACTTGTATACTTTGATTCTGATTGCAAGATCAAAAATTTAATTAATAAATCACCCCCTTAATCCGATTTCTTATAAATTAATCATCAGCGATCCGAGAAATCCCCATGAAAATAACATTCGGATCCTTACTCACCTTAACACATTCTCACGACCGAATACCTCGCATATCCCAACAGACGGCATCGCACACAGAGTAAACGGAATCCCGACGACCCTTTTCCTTTCACGCGTAGGGTGGATATTACGAATTCGTCTGGACGCGAGCTTAATAAAATTCCCGACAATCTTCGGCAAATGTGGGGAGCAGGAGACAAAGAAGAATCGCCGGATGATTTTTGGTCGGTCAAGAAAAAACGTTATGAAGCACGAGGAGCTGCGTAGAAATATGTCGCATACTTGCCACGATCAGGAGCGTACTATGTATTCTCCGACTTCTGAATTTGTTAATTTGTATTATAATTCTATAGATTCACTGAACGGAATATTGACCAAGTAAAACTTTTTATGAGGCATCGTATAGCGCGTCGTCGTTCCTCGGAAAACTATCACATCTTTTGTGAAAACATCTTGAAAGCCGCTGCGGCCAACAGCCGGAGAGATTACGAGGGACAGAGGAAATTTCGTGCGATATTCGCATGTTTATATGCGGCACGATAAATTCCTTATTCCCAAGGTTCAGCTCTCTATATCCATATGCGCATATGTGGGGCTAAAGGGAGATCAATTCATTGAGCGCGGAAGATTACGCACAACGGCTGCCGGAAATGGCCACAAGCTCTGTATTTTTTTGATTTCGCACACAATGGATCATCATGTATATCGAAATTTAATTAAACTCTCGAAAAATAAAGAAAGAGAGAGAATTAGGATTCTGAAAATACCGAACGCCGTTAAAAGTTGGCTCGATTAAAAATCGAGAGCCGAGTTGAAAATTCTCCTGCCGAGACCATTAATTTCTCCGTAGCCGTATAATGCACGCAAAGCTATAATGTCCTCGTTTGGAATACACGAGCTGCAGAGGTAAAAGAGAGAGAGAGAGAGCGAGAGAGCGACCATCGGGCGTCTCTGCTTCCTGTCCGTTATGGCCAAACTTTCCGCGCACTAGCTCGTTGCGAGGACGCGTAGAAAATTTTGCAAAGTTGAGAGAACTCTCGGAATCACTTTTGATAAACAGGCGTCTGTACGTCTGAGCATCAGTCTCGCGATGCGTGTTACTTTATTACGATCAAATTGAATTATTATTATTATTATTATTATTCGAAGATCGCTTTGAACTCGAACGATAATCGAACACGTCTTTGAAACTCTGCTGAGTAAATGCTCCCTCATAAATAACACAAAAAAGGAAGATGAATATACCTATATATAGATATATATAGATATATGGATAGCTCCCTCTCAACGACTTTCGAGGGAGTCGTATAGAGCAACACACCCTCTCGGCGCAAGTTCGAAAGAACAAGTCTCTTATAACAATGTAATTCGGCGTTATTAGCATCGCCGGTGAGAGTGAAATAAAAAAAAAGCCTCCCCCCCTTGCTAATAGTCGCATGAGACGCAAAACGCTTTCCTTCGACTCATACAATATACATAATATAGGTATAGGTATAGGTATACAAGTAGTAGACTCGAGCTTGGAATTCTCTTTTTCTCGGGAGAAAAGAAGAGCGCTTGTTGATCCTGCGTAGATGTTCGGCTCCCTTTTCTTTCTCGGATTCTCCGTATATAGATACATATACCTATACATGTATAAGACAGCCACGGCAACGCATATACAGCTATATACTACTGCCTAGAGCGCGGCATTACGACGAAGTAAATCGAAAGGAGCTTTCGCGGCGAGAATTTCCCGCTCCCGGATGATAGCGCGAGTTTTCAAAGCTCTACGCATATAATATATACGCTTTCCAGCTTTTGATCCTCGATATATTCCAACGTTAAAACAAAGACACTATACTCGCTTGAGTCTGCAGATATGGAAAATCGCACTATCACGTTAACCGCCATTCTTGCCTATATCGTATATATTCACACGTGTGTCACTCACGCGTCGGAGGGATATTAAAAAGAAGCAGTATGGCCCCTTAGCGCTGTTTTCCTATACGGCATATATCGTGCTGTCATCCATCGTGGCGAGAAAAAACTCGCGCGATTATTTTTTCAGCCGAGCTGACGCTCATCGCCTTTTTTTTGTGTTGCGCAGCTCCTTTTGTGAGGATCACACTATACGCGTGAGATAATATTGATTTACGAGAGTGCGCGCCGCCACCGCCGCCGGCGGGAGAGCGCTAATTTGCATGCGATGACGGCCTTATACACTATACTCTCGGTTAATGATTTTATTCTCGTGAGCGATCGAGCTTTCTCGAGTGGGCGAGAATTTATCGAAGCTTTTGTGTTTTAATCGTATATACAACTTTCGCATATGGATGATGAGTATTAAAGTTTGCGAATTCGCGGTTTATTTAAATTTATTCAGATTAAATCTCGTTTCGTTGAGACGATAAAATATATACTGGAAATTACCACGACAAAGCAGGGCAGTTTTTCGATTATTAGACACAAAAGTGAAAGTAGAAAAAAAAAAAACTAAAATGTAGCAGTAAAAAGGTTCTATAGAAACGCGTGTGCTCTCGTCGTATGCCGGACATAAAGTTAAGATACATAACAACAGGTATATATGATCGCAATGTCGCCCACGTCCGCGCCGCGCTCACTGCCCGACGAGTCTTAAACTCTCCTACTGAAAGATTCATTATTCGCCTCTGTATGTATTAGACACGCGACGATATCTTATTCCCTACAGAGGCGGAGCTGATGTCTTATATTTTCTTCTTCGGGGTATATCAGCTGATGTCTTGAGTGTTTGTGACTATATACGAATAGTAGCGACGATACGACGACGCGTTCAGATTCTTCGAAAGTGCGCGTCGCAGACCCCCGAAATTTATATGCTTCGAGGCTTGATTTACGCTCGCGTCCCGCTGAGATTTTATCATCGCGTCGGCGGCGGCAGTCGTTCTGCAGTCTTTGTTTGACGTAAAGGATATATAATATGTATGTACGAGTGATCATCTGTGTGCAGAACTGACGACTCGTCATATCTTTTTATTAATTTTCGAGATCAAGAAAAATGACGGAAATTTTTATTTCTCCGATATATGACGCAGTAAAAATTATTAATTAATATGAAAAAATAAATTACTAAATTAGTTTTAGCAATTTTTTTCAAGTAATTAATAAATATAATTAATAATACCTCTACATGGTTCAAAGGTATAGTTTTATGGTTATTCGGAACTTGGCGCTACTGTGTGCGATTGATTCCGCGTATACACACACCACTGGCGTGGCGCTGATCGCTGCACTGGACTCTGCATCTTTTTTTTTTCTACTTTTGTGAACAGGTGTAAGATAGTATACACTGACAGTTATGTGACAATTCGAAGGAAATTGTACGTTAATTCCTTCATTAAGTAAGATTATCTTGACTTGAAACTTTAGTCAAAATGAAGACTGCGTTTATGGTGGCTGAGAAGCCGTCTTTAGCTGCATCGCTTGCCAATATTTTAAGTAATGGAAGATGCACCACCAGAAAAGGTAGGTTAGAGATGCTTGTGTTGTCTGCTAAATGGGAGTGTTTTTATAACAATCACAGGCGCGATAACAAAAGACAGTTCTTAGTTTTTAATCTGAAATTAAGCGATCTTGTATAAAATATTCACTGGAACAGGATAAAAAGTATTTACTTTTTTCAATTGGGTATATTTATGTCAGACTGTAGAGCAACAAAGCAAAATCTGCATCGATTGTTATTACAGTGTTATTAGATATACTTATGTTCATCAAAGTAAGAATAGAATTAACGAAAAATTTTTCTTTCAACAAGGTTCAAATGGCTCTTGCTCAGTTCACGAGTGGGTCGGACAGTTTCGAACTGAAACTGTTAATTTTAAAATGACCTCAGTTTGCGGGCATGTCATGAGTTTGGATTTCATAGGAAGATACAATAACTGGGATAAAGTTGATCCAGTAAGTAAAACATGAATTATTTTCTCTTAGTCCTTCAAGTCAAATCTTTCTATCCTTTGAATCTTCCACTGAATTTTTAGGCAGAGCTGTTTTCTTGTCCGACTGAGAAAAAAGAAGCTGTCCCAAAGCTCAAAATACCAAGTTTTCTTGCGAAAGAAGGAGGATATTGTGATTACTTGGTTCTGTGGCTTGATTGTGACAAGGAAGGTGAAAATATCTGCTTTGAAGTTATACAAGCTGTTCAACAAGGATCAACCAGGAAACTAAATCCTAATGTGAGTAGCATAATTATATAATAAAAACAGGGAGTGTGTGCTTTTATTGATATAAAATCGTTTACAGGATATATGGAGAGCCAAATTTTCTGCCATTACTGATAAAGATATCAAAGCGGCATTGGCTAATCTTGCTAAGCCAAATGAAAATGAAGCCAGGAGTGTGGATGCTCGGCAAGAGTTGGATTTGCGAATTGGTTGTGCATTTACAAGGTTCCAGACAAAATTTTTTCAGGGAAAATATGGTGATTTGGATGCCTCATTGATTTCATATGGTCCATGTCAAACTCCTACCTTAGGTTTCTGTGTCCAGAGGCATGATGAAATTCAAACTTTCAAGCCTGATCCATATTGGGTACTTCAAGTCACAGTCAAGACTGCAGATGGCTTGGATGTAGTTTTAAGTTGGAGCAGAGTACGCTCTTTCGATAAAGAAGTAGCCAACATTTTTCTTAGTCATGTTAAGGAACATGACTATGCAACGTGAGTTTTATTGACAATGTGAAATTGTGTACGGAATGAAATAATGATTTATTTTGTTGTTTTTCAGGGTAACAAGCATTCAGAGTACTGAAAAGTCCAAAGCAAGACCCATAGCATTAAATACTGTTGAACTTATGCGAGTTGCTAGTTCTGGATTAGGCATGGGTCCTCATCATGCCATGCAAATTGCTGAACGTCTTTATACTCAGGGTTACATAAGTTATCCCAGAACTGAAACTACCTCCTATCCAGAGAATTTTGATTTACTGTAAGGCATTTGGCGTTTTTTTTTTTACAATATCAACTGAATTGGATGTTCAATAAATAAATTGTGTCATCAGATCAACTCTGAAGCAACAGCAAAACAGTTCAGACTGGGGAGACGATGTGCGTAAAATTTTAAGCTCGGGAATAAGTAAACCAAAAAAGGGACACGATGCTGGCGATCATCCTCCCATAACGCCGATGAAATCGGCTAGTAGGAATGAATTGGATGGTGACTCTTGGAGGCTTTACGATTACATTACGAGGCATTTCATTGCAACTGTAAGCTATTCCACTAAAATCTATATCTCGATATCAAAGTAGACTATAATAAAAATTGTTCAAAATGTCAGCTCGCCAAAGATTGCAAGTACCTCAGCACAACCGCAAAGTTCGAAATCGGTATGGAGACGTTCTCCGTCACGGGACACTCTCTCATAGATCCCGGATACACGAGCTTGCTAACATGGCAGGCATTAAGCAACAACGAGTCGCTTCCCCGATTTTCTATTGGTGAACGAGTAAAGATTCAAGAGGTAAGTTTCACCACATTCACTGAAGAAAAAAAACTTCCTCTTTTTGCGTAACGAACGACTCAACCGCCTTAATTTCCCAGAGCAAGCTGTTGGAATGCTTTACGCAACCCCCGGACTACTTGACGGAGTCGGAACTGATCACCCTGATGGAGAAGCACGGTATCGGTACCGACG
>UCQR01084655.1:1865-14515 GCA_900474235.1 Cecidostiba semifascia | reverse complement strand
CTTCCTAGTCTTTCATTCGCGAAACTTGTAATTTCGATTCAACTTTCATTTAAAAGAATAACACAGGCGTCTCAGGCACACAGTGAAATAATTGTTGTTCTCAAAATACATTTTAGTCTTGTCATATGATTTGTCTTTAAAATTACATATTATTATGAAGTAAGCTATACTACTCAAGTTAATAGCAGGTTCTGTCTTTCTTAATATCAGGCTAAATTATCAGCACTTTCTAACTTTCCATTTTCAATGTATGCACACGAAATTTTTAGGGAAAACGAGAGATTCGTGGATTGTGAAATCATGTGTGTTTGTTTACCTGCATGCCAGCATAAATTTGGTAAACTGGCCAACTGCAGGAGTAGATCATCTGCCTTCCAGTTTGGTTCATATGGAAGCCAAACTCCGGGTAACCTGGGAATGAAAATTAAATTGCTTTAGATGTTTAATTGAGCTATTAAAAATTTTAATTTTATTCTTTTTGACTTACCTTGGTCCATCTCACTAGGGTGAGCATAACAGCCATCAAGTTTTACGTAGTCTACGTCCCATGCCGCGAATTGAGCGGCATCATTCTCCATGTATCCAATGACACCTGGGTATCCTGCACAAGTGTAGTTACCGTAGTCCTCATAGATACCAAACTTCAGTCCCTTGGAATGAACCTAAACAAAGCCATTAGCAAAGCATTAGTTTTTTTCCTTCTAGTAGAGAGGAGCTTCAGGATGCTGCATAATTGCTGTAGTGTCAATCATCTAACTCATTACTTTCGCTGATCATTGCACAACAGAAATTAGGTAAGAGATTTTTGTGTGTCTTACGTAATTGGCCAAGCTCTTCATTCCATAAGGGAATCGTTCTCTATCGGGCACAAGATTGCCATTGATATCACGCTCCTTCTCCAGCCAACAGTCATCAACATTGATGTATTCGTATCCCACTGCTGCGTATCCTTCATTGACAACAATGTCTGTCATTGTCCTGAAGAGCCGATCACTGAAAAATTTAAAAGCCATTTCTTTTTAACTTCTTTTTCAATACCTTCTTTAGCATAAAGAAGTAATTCTGCATAGGGATTGAGCAATTGTGCTGCTTGATTAATGTGACAAGCAAAAGAATAGCTTTTAACATTTGAAGATGGGGAACAATTTATTGAGAGATATATAAAAGTCTATAGATAGAGATATGGTACTGTTTATTGCATTTGTAACGGAAAATTGTAAAATTCACATTAGCATCAGTGACCTAGAATCTGTATTTATGTAATGATCTCAAGACAAAATCTACATACAGCACTTATGGTTCTCTCTTCACATGCCTCAAGGACAGAGATGTCCTTGATGGCTGCACTGAGAGGAAAGTGGTTCAGTTGAGCAAATGCCTTTTTGAAGTCAGTTTGGCACAGAAAGTTTTTTTACTCCCCTGCACCTTTCTTTATGTTACTTTATTTAATTCATTGCCCATGCATGCAACCTGTTAGACGGGTTTTATATATAAGCAAGATGCAGAAAAAACATCTGAAATAAAACTGTCCATATACTTATTTTGATCTTATATCTAGGGATTTGCATTAATGACTTCCCAAAATTCAAATACATCCTTGATCAATTTGGCTTCTAAAGTGAGAATATTGAATTAATCAGAGAAAATGTCCTAATATGGCGAGGTACATATATGTATGCATATATCAGGCTTTACATAATTCATCAAATCACTATACCCGTATCTCATTATATATCAAATATTATGAACAGATAAATGTATTAGCAGATTAACGCATTTCTCTTATCAGGGATCTAATATTTGTTTATCGCCCTCAGAAATTGAAGGCTTGCTCAAATTGTTGCCAATCGAAATTCATATTTAAAATAGAAGAAATAAACAGATAAAATAATCTAATCTGGTCGATTCATAGCACTTTAAACATTCCATTTATATAATAATTTAGAGCTTGTAAATTTTATACTCTTTTTTATTTCTGCTATTTGAAAGTACTATTTTAAGCACAAATAAACTGAACAACATTCAGACATAAATAAAACACATAAAATCTTTTAATGCTATGCATATAAAAAGTAAATTTATTGTAAATAGAGAGTTGCTACTTCCTTGAATTTCTTTGTTCCTACAATGTGAACAGAGCAAATTCATTAGCAGTTTTGCTCTTTGAAAATGCAAATAAGGAGTGTTGAGGCATTGACTTTTGAGGTGGTTTCTTTGTCTTGTCAATGACTTCAACGACAGATGAATCAATAATAAAAAGGCAGACATTTGAAAGAAAAGAAGAATTAAGCGTTAAAATGCAATTTTTAAGTGTACACTTGGCTAAAGAGTGACGCTGTCACTGATCATTAATTCTTTATATAAGTGGTATGCACAGTATAATTATGAAGTGATATCAGCATCAGGAAGTGGATGGAAACAACATTACAGTCTGAATTACAAATCATTTTTTTGCAAGGCCCCATTTAATGACAATAAGGAGCCTGGGAATGGCTAGAAGAGACTTTTACTCAACTTTCTTAATGCCATAAACACGGACATGAATCACACTTTTTATCCAAAATTATGTATGTACTGTGCTTGGCAGTGCACAGTGTACAAAGACTTTAAAGAGCCTTATCACCAACTGTCACAACTTGAAACTGATAACATGCTATCAGGCTATACCTATGTTTGAGAGTAGAGTCTGTAGAGACTTTTTTTCCAAATAAGAGTGTCTGCTACTGACAATAAACATTGAGGCAAAATGGGGGCGTTTTAAAAAGATAATGACTGTGTATATCAAAGTGCATATATAACACATAAATTGGATGCAACAACACACAGATTGAACGGCTGGCTAGCTGCTGCACAGGCCAATTTAAAAGAAAGTTGAAAATTCCCATTATGTGAATTTAAGCTATACTGCAGGCTCATTAGCATATATCACTTTCAAACATCGCGTAGACACGCGCGCGCGTATAAGTATAAGTTAAATTGGCGAGCCGTGGCGCCGAATTAACTAAACTAAACAAGCAAAAGAAACGATTGCTCACCTAATGCAGTTCTCCGGGTCGTTCTTGCAGTCGGTGTTGCAGCGGAATCTTTCCCAGGCGAGCCATCCCATCGGCGGTGTCCTGGCCAGTCCGTTCTCCAGCGCCGACGACCATCCCACGGCCACAACCAGCAGCAGGGCCACTACGCTCCAGGTCCTCATGCTGCTGCAGATGATTGCACGGACACCTGTGTGTGTGAGAGGGGCAGTGAGCAGACAAGAGTCGCGCGTTAACAAGTGAACTTCTGTTGCTGCTGCTGTTGTTGTTGTTGTTGTCCTTTCGCTTGTCAAGAGCGCGCTTAGGGAAACGTTGCAGCTGCACTACTCGCCGGCCCGCTACTACTCTGCATGGCTCTCGATATAAGCGCGGAGCTCGAGCGACGGACGACGAATGATGCACTGGACCTGATGCAGCCGTCGCGTCATTAGGCGCGCGTGCTCACACGCATACGCCGCGACTCGCGAGTGTGTCTGTTTTCGTTTTCGTTTATGCACCGGCGTGATGTATACTTGTATTATTATACGCAGCAGAGCAACAGTGGAGGAGGAGGTATGGATAGGTAAGTACGCGGAGAATTATATACTCGTATTAGTTCGGTTCAACCGTCGCGGAGTAGCATATTACAGTAGTCCTCGCTCACCGCTCCCGAGAACAAGACTGATCTGATATAAGACCTCGCGCGGCAGCGGCAAGCGCGCTCGCGAGAAGTACTTTCACCCAATGCCCCATTTCATTTTTACCACGACGAGCCAGCAGCGGCACACGAGCGGCTATAACCCACACAGACGCACCGGCCTTCCATTGTGTGTACACGGGGGGAGCGCCAGTTCCTTTCGACTTCTATAATATACACATACACACACACACACACATACGTAGGCTTATATTGCACACGTGTGTGCCAGCGTGGCTCCGTTTACAGGATAATTACGCCCACCGCGCAGAGTGCTGGAGTCATGATCCTGCATCACTGCCTCACTGCTCTCTGCATCAGGCAGCGCGCGCGCGCGCTCTGGGTGTGGGCCCTCTCAGCGCCTCTTTGTGCCTGTCGCGCTTTGTTCGGCTCGCCGCGCGCGATCTCCTTTTTCCCAGGGACCCGCTCCCTTCGCATAATACTTACTTATTCCTCGTCGTCGTCGCCTACTGAGCTGTTCTATACTATCGTTGATATACATATACATATACCTATATCCCACCCCCGCCCCTACTCCCTGCCGACGATGTAGAAACACTCTCGTGAGGTTATGTTATGCCCCTCTTTCTCTTTCTAATAGGAGGAGAGAACGCGCGCGCGAGTTACGTTGTTGCATGTTGCGCACCGATATATACACGGTCTGTGTGCAGTGTGTATCAGGTCTCGTATTAGCGCAATGCGTAGGTATATATAATATACATGTACAGGATAGGATTTAGCGAGAGAGCGAGAATATAATGGGTCGCACAGTGCGTGCCTGATTGACGGAACGAGACCGTATAGCTACTATATATAGCGTGTAAAAGAGAAGAGCAGACGATAGGGATCTTCTGCTTCATGATGTACACAGAGATCAGCTGATGATTGTTGTCTCGCACGCGAATAACCGTCGACTAGCAGGGTATATATAATAATTGGTAATTGCTTCTTCTGAGAGAGAGAAATGCGTAATCTCGTTCTTTTTTTTTCTCGCGCGGGGAATTTGAATGGCGAGTGAGTGTGCGTCTATTCTTAGAAGTCGAGAGTGTCTATGCTCAGTGTGGCATATATAGGTATATAGGTGTATAGATATTACACGCGCATTTTCGCGTCTCGACACGGTCTGCGCAGTTAATACTTTACACGGCGGAGCTCGTGCTGCTACTGCTGCTGCAGGAGAGAAGAGAAAAAAGAGCTGCGGCAAGGAGAGTTTCGAGCGTGGTATATATATCTATATACCCATATAACATAAAACCTGTTCCGAACGAGAGCGAGATCTTCGGACGATCGTTATAGTTGTGTATACACAAGCGCGCAAGACACACGCAGAGATCGTTATTATATTATTGCGCGCGCGCGCGCTTCGATCGGCGAAATTTTTTTTTACCGTTCACAGTGGAAGGGAAGAAAAAAAATTTCTTTTTCGATATACGACTCCGAGAGAGCTTATAATGGTCGCGGGCGTTTCTCTTTTTTGAGCCGATTTCACCGCGCGACTCGCGAGCGAGAACGGTCGCTCTCGTATTGTAATTAGCTTTTTTTGGATGATCGCGTTTTTTCCCCGGCTACATCACGCTTTATATTACTGGCTGCACTTGTTTGGGTTGGGGAATTTTAATTGAATTTCGGTGTCAAGGACTTGCAGTGGGTAGAGAGAGAGAGAGAGGGGAATGCCGACAAAAAGTTGATACGCAAATGATTTGAGGTAGCTGAACTTACAAGCGCGCGCGGATTTGTGAGTTGTTATATAGAAATCTCGGTGATTTAGATAATTGAAGGGGGAAAAAAACTTTCTAATTATACACATATTTATATTCTGTATTATAGGAAGATGCTTATATGTGCGAGGCGAATGAAAATCGTGAAAAGCAATAATTCAGTCAAATATAGTATATAGCTTCCAGGTCTTCGAATCGAAAATGAAATTTCGGTAATGTCCAAAATGCAAAGCTCCCGTGTATAAAGAATCATCAACTCTCCAGCGTATATATAATAGTATCATATACACGCGCGGCTACAAGTATTCCCGAGAATCAGCTTCTCTCTCTCCGCAACGCTCTTGTATACGCTCTCTCGCGCTCGTGCCTCTCTCGGGAATACACGCTCCTCACCTATAGCTCTCGGATGATTTTTACGCCAAGACTTAGAAAGTGAAAACGTCAGTGAAGCAAAAAGTTCGACATATCTCGCGAGCTCCCATACTCCCCACACTGTATACTGTGTACTTGTATACGTATACACTATAGTGGGGGAAGTACACGGCGGGGGAAAAAAGGAAATCGCGCGCTACTATACCTTGTACATATACCTATACATATACACACTAACTCATCGGTATTGCGAGGAGCGCTCCCTTTTTATCGGCGGAGATTAGATTCGCGAGAGTAAGTATAGCTGCAACGCATACGAAGGATGTCGTCGTCGCGCACTAGATGCATACATATATAGCTTCTTTTTTTCTTTTTTTTTAGGTGGAGGACTTTTTTATCTTCTATATAACGAGGTTGTCTCTCTTGCGGAGCTTCGCGTGATTGTTTTTAATATAAACCGCGCTTATCGGTCGATCGCGTTCAAGTATAGGCGCGAATGTATAAAAAAAAAAAAAAGAAAAAATCGATGACGTCAGTCCGAAGCCCCTGTAATGCGCGCGCTATTCTATTTCTGTGTCGTTATTAAATTTATAAACTGAATTTATGAAACTATAATATGTGTGTGCCTTCGGTTTGGAAGAAAAAAAGCGGGATTAATATATAAACACCGCGTCGTTTATTACACGCACTACAATATTCCAAGGATATGATCTGGGCATTACGCGCGACTCGTAAAACTCTCTCGTAAAGTATATATTTATATATATATTATAATCGGAAAAACGCGAGAAGAATCTCGTTCAAGGCTCGCGCGAAAACCCGAAGCCACAGTATAGGTGAGAAAACAATACCGCAATTTTCACCGCCGTACGCGCACGTGGGTATACACACAAGAAAATATACTCGTTCTACTATTCGGTGCCTATAGCCCCGAAAAAAAAAAAATATATCGGTATATACTTTCACGAGTATCGGTGCAGCGACCCCGAATACATATATAGGTATATATACATGTATAGATACTCACGAGCAATAACACACTTCACGCGTACACTATATATATATTATAAGACAATCCTGCAGGCTGCAAACTGTCACTCTCCGGCGAACGTCGCGGGCTTCGTGTGAGACTTTGACAAGGCAAAAGAGGCCGCTCTTAATTTATATACACAGCCGGCGTTGTCCTCTTCGCGCTACTCGCCCTATCGGATCTCTCGCGCCGCCGACTCACACACATACATCACATGTGTATAATATTATAGTATATACACGTACTCATCGATGCCGCGATGTAATCGTACGTTGACTGGCCGCGGAAAAATGTAGGCAATATGCGTATAATCTATAGCGATGGATCGCGAGAAAAATCGGTAAAGACGACGATCGAGAGCAAATACAGATGCGCCGGAGAGTGGAAAAACGGCTGGAAAATCAAAGCGAAATTGTCGATTAACTCGGTATATTTGTATGTGGGTGAGAGCTTAGCTTATCGTAATTTTTGCGTTGCAGCCGTGATTATATCGGTATATAAGAATTGCGCCGATAATAAATAATATGAGAGTAGGCAAAACAAGTCACTTGAGAATAAAATATTATCTCTCATAAGTATATAGGTATTTCGATCATCGACAGATACTATAACGACTATGTTTGTGTGCTGTGTTGTTTGTTTACTGTTTTATAATATAGCATGTGTCGTTAATTCGTCGTTACAGTATATAGTCTGAAATAAAACAAGATGACAGCTCGCTCGTTATCGTGTTTTTCCATTCTGTGTATTTCCCTAATTGCCGCGTATAGAAAATCCCTGTTTCTCTCTCTCTCTCTCTCTCGCGTCTAATTTGAATATACAGCGCGGATCCGTATCTCGCATATATTCTCTTCTCTCGGTGTCATTGCCATCTTATATGCTTATATTATACTACAGCTATACAGCTGCTGCTGCTCCTTCACGCCCGTTGACTATAAAGAAACGGCGAAAGTGATGACTCTATGGAGCGCGTATGTATAAACGCATAAGTATCTCGTGCATATGCGATTTGCCATGGTATACATATACATATATACACAGTACATACACAGAACACGTATAGAGATGCTCGTTACACGTTCGAGCGCCCGATGAAATCGAGTCCACGCGCAGGTGGGAAGGTGTTTTCATCGGTCATTGTGTATATACATATATCGTATATATACTTGTACATAGCGGGAGGATATATAAGAGTATAATTATGTGAAGAAATGACGGTCGTTAGAAATCGGGCCACTGCTCTGTGTGTTATGTTCTTTTGAGAGAAACTATAATATTATATTCTCTTGTCCCGGAGGAGATTTCATTTTTCTTCTCTCTCTCTCTCTCTCTCTCTCTCTCTCTCTCTCTCTCTCTCTCTCTCTCTCTCTCTCTGTCTATAATAACATTGTATTATTAGGAGCTATAGGCGATTGTGTCGCGAGGCTTTTGACCGCGAGTGCGAAAGGTGCTAATTAATTTATGCACAGTAACGCGCGTGAGTTGTGTAATATTCTCGGGACCCGATTATATACGCTCTTATACGCGAGTATAGGTTAATCGGTAAATAAACAAATTACTCGAGCTTTTTATTCACTATATACACTGCACACATACACGTAACTTTGATGAAATTTCATTTATCGGAAAGACTACTCGCTAAACCCGTTTGGCAGTGCATAATACACATATAAATTACCCGTTGAAAATAAGCGCGCGTCTCTCTAGCTCGTTCAAATTACATAAAACATATATACCGACAGTCGTTTCCTGCTGCGCAAAAAAACATGCTCCAATAACATCCGATTTCCGAAAGGCGACGCTATCTACTGGTGAAAGAAAGAAAAAGAGTCATTTTTCATCGACTAATATTATAACGAGTATAAGCGCGCACATATACCGCAGTTTGTTCTCAATTACGAAAGTTCGACAATATATACACGCGCGCTGATGCAGATGCGCGAAAATAACGCTCGGAAAGTTCTTGCGCGCGAGTTTAATCTAAAGTGTGCAGCAGAGGAGATGTGTATGTATATGTATACAGAGGGAGAGAGACGCGCATTAATTAGCGATTTATGCTTTCTTATCGGAGCGAACGAGAACGGGCATTCCCACGGGATTCCTGAGCTCGATGGGAAATTGTTTGCGAGAGAGTGAGAGAGGAGCTCTGCGCAGCGGCGGTATTTCTTGTATGCGAATAGTATTGATGAATAGAGTAGTCTCGCCACTGTTATATATATTTTTTTTTTTGTATTTTTCCGAAAGTCCAGGTATAAATAAACGCTCTTAAAAATATTTCGGCCGGAGCATATTATATCCTCGTCATCAGCAAAAAACAACACACATCCGGTTCCAAAGCGCTTTATTTACACTATCAGCAGCTCAAGCCATGAATCATTCTGCATCACATCCCGCATATAATGCACACACAGCACTGCTCTCTTTTTCAACACAGCAGATCGCTCTCTGAAGCTCTTCTTTTTATGTCTGCAGCTCTGCTACAGAAATTATA
The DNA here is from genome assembly GCA_900474235.1 of Cecidostiba semifascia. Taxonomy (NCBI): domain Eukaryota; kingdom Metazoa; phylum Arthropoda; class Insecta; order Hymenoptera; family Pteromalidae; genus Cecidostiba; species Cecidostiba semifascia. The sequence continues at coordinate 5,196 of UCQR01084655.1, read as the reverse complement.
GCCATTCACTTTTCAGCGGTATAGACGATAGCGTCGCCACATACTGCAGGATCAAATTCGCCGAGGTCACACACATCACTCGAAAATCTTTGCTATTGGTACAAAAATATATATTTTTTTTTTCTTCCTCACGTGTGTGCGTTCGTCATCTGCTTAATCACTTCGATTTGCAGTTTTATTGTTCTCTCTCACGCGCGCGTTGCTGCAGCTGCGCTGCAGCCCGCAAGGACGGCTTATTCCGCGTGTCGCTCGAGAAAACAATCTTTGTCCGCTACTGCTGGTGCGTAGGTATATGTGCGCGATTCACGGAATTAAATTTGGTATTCTAATTAAATTTGCTGGACTATACGCGCGCAGTTACATTGTCATTTTAATTAAAATATATATACGTGTATACCATAAGAGGAACGGGTTATACTGTTGTCTGCTGCTGTTCTGCAGTGAGGGTAATTTACGGCGGCATATTTGAATTTTTTCCTAATAAAGCCGCGGAGGATTTTAATTATTCTAATCTCTCTCTCTCTCTCTGTGTGTTTACCGCGTCAGTGCGGAAAACTCGCATTATATTCTCTCGCGTGAATAGTCGCGAAGCAGCTTTGTTTCCTGTTGCTGATGCTGCTATTATGTGGCTTTATTAATATCATCTATCTGATGCTTCCCATGTCGGATTTGTTTAATCACAGACTCGTGATGGCTCAACTAGCAACTTGTTGTTTTTTTTTATCGATTTTTAAAACTTCCCACAGACGTGTGTACGCACGCATTACTTAAAATATAGTTTTTTCTTTTTTGAAAACTAAATTATATTTCACATTGTTAAAACAAAAATCATACGTTATTATCGCATTTTTTTTTTTTCATATTTGCACATAAAAAAAAACCTTCAAACGCAACAAATATTTCAGACATACTAGTGTATTATAGGTGTTCTGAAATTCAGATTTTCTTTTTGTATAGCGTTTTCACGTAAAAATGTTCATGCGTTTCCGCTCGTAGATATAAGTATAGTCATATAGCTGTTTCGACCTCGGCTTCGACGATAATACAATTCTCATGCTAATGTGTCGCACTATACACTTGATGTTTACGCAATTAGCACACTTGACAAAAATAATACAAGTGTCCATATTCGTCTGCGCGGCGAATCTACTCGAAAAGAGAAAACACACAACGTTATCGTCGTCGTCACAGAGGAAAAAAAAAAAAGAGAAAGCAGGATGAGGAACGCGCCTCTATTGTTCCTGCTTCTTTATTTTTTTCGGGGCCTTTCGTTTGACCCGCGTCCAAACCTTGAGCTATAATCCTGCTTGAAAATTTAACGGCCTTTTGTGTATCGGCTACTGACACCGGACGCCGCCGCCGAGGAAAAACCTTTACGAGGAGTTTGACCGAAATATGAATCATATCTCTGCCTCAGCTCGAGGCGGGCTCTATGGCTGATGGTGTCTTTATAATATACACTTTCTAAAGAATTTCGAGCTATATTTATAAACAATTTTTGAATTTTCAAATTTCATCGGCTATAGCCGCAGTGCACTATGCTGCCGCATATCACCTCCCCCCCCCCCATATACTATATATACTATACTACTACTACATACTACTGGTGTACGCGCGCAACTCGAGAACGAGTATAGCGCGATGATCCACCCACGCAAAAGCTTGCCCCCCGCGCGCACACAAGTCAGTGGCTCCTCTATCTATATGTATATTATATACGGAGGGGGGTGTCGCTATATATATATATATATATACGAGACTGCACCGCCGCTCACAGGGCGCAAGCTCGGAAGGGGCTGCGCGCAAAGCTTGCGCGCAGATATACGAGGGAGGCAATAATGGCCAGGCGGATCGAGAGAGAGAGAGAGAGAGAGAGAGAAAGACAGAGAGTATATCGTCATATCGGGAGGCCAGTGTCGCGCGCGGCTCGCGGAAAAGCTCGCGCCGCTGCTCTGCAGCCGAATGGTGTACACAGACATATACGACACAGAGGCGAGATAATATTGTATATAGAATACATAAAAGGTAAAGAGAGAGAGAGCGAGAGAGAGAGAGAGAGAGAGAGACTGCGACAAGTAACGAAATCATCGAAAGGGCTCGAAAAAAAGCTCGCTCTTAACGAGTAGTAGGGTTAGAAGATGGCCCGAGCTGCTACGAGTGCGAGCTGCGAGTCGTGGAGCAGGCCTCCTCGGCGCAGCTCATCCCCATCGACGACGAGCAACGAAGTGTACAACAACAACAACAGCAGCAGCAGCATCATTATCATCAATTCATCCACATCCGCATCGCTGCAGCAGCTAGACGAGCGGCAAAACGGCTGCGGATACTCCGCGGCTGTAGTCTGCCTCGGTGGTCCCTCCTGTCCTCAGCTCCGAGTGAGTATATATATATACATTGTACATATACATACATACTGTCATTGTAACCGCAACTATAGCTATACGTGTGTGCTACTGTGTGTATCTCTGTGCGTGGGAGAAAGAGAGAGAGACAGAATGGCGTCATTGCACCTGCAGTATAGCTTTTATATATTATAAGCGCGCGATCTCAGCGCTCTGATGCATGAATGAGCAATGGCGGCACATAGCCCCTCTCGCGCAGGCTTTTTGGGCTCGTTCCATTGATCTGCCGACTCCTGGGGCCGCCGCAACACCGCGATTCCGCGTGTTTCTATGTATACATATATATACACAGCGGCGCGTATATGACGTATACACTCTCTGGCTTAATCTAAAAATGGATACCGCATAATACGGTAGTCCGCAGCGCTATAGTAGAGCTGTCCTGATGCAAGCTCTCTCTTGTATATATATATACTTTCGTGTACTCTACCGCGATGTCCAGGAGTAGACGAGTATAAGAGCTGCTGTATATTATGATATACCGAGAGAGGAAGGGGTGGGAAAACTATATTATCGATCAAAGTGTCGTTGACATAAATGAAATGCGCGATGCACCAGCGCAACGGTCGTGTCTATTTTCGCCGTGTCCCACCCCTCCCCTTTATATATATACACAGCTGTATATATGTTCTATGTGTGTGTGTGTGTGCGCGCGCGCCGGCCCCCATCGACAATATCATACACATATATATATAGATATCCGCACACAGACACGTGTTTACAAACACAGCGCTCGCGCACAGTCATCTCTTCTTATATCCATATCCTTGCCATTGATCGTCGAGAGAAAACATACACTGATGCACACATGCAGAGGTACACGCAAGAAGGCATTATAGCTGAATCTCCCACCTTTTCCACACAAACACACATACACACACACACAGGAGCGAGTACTCAGATATAGAATACCTTATATATATATATAT
>UCQR01084641.1:1869-13726 GCA_900474235.1 Cecidostiba semifascia | reverse complement strand
GTGTATAGAGTGTGCAGGCAAAAGAACGCGCAGTTCACGAGCCGGGAGAGTTTTCGTGCGGTCGCGTTGGTCGTGATGCATATGCCCGACACGTGAGATATGCGACGAGTATACGCTCGCTCAGGCCGTAAATCTCGAGGCACTCGAGCGAAAGCGAGAAAAAAAGGAGAGACGAGCAAGTATAAGACAGTTCTCTCTTTCTCTTATGCTCTTCTCCTTGTGGGGTGTCTTGCAGGCTTCGGGTCAAGTAATCAGCTGCGTCGCAACTCGTCGTCGTAAGGGCCTCCTAATGATTTGGCCTTCTGCACACGTAGATATTATGCTTGAGATCTTTTTGGGACCACTTTACCACGGTTATAATATCACGTGCTGAATGAGAAATCGAGTTTCGTCGAGATCGATCGGGCTAATTAGATTCGAACAGGTTTGCCTGCGATTTATTGGCAAGCGGTTCATTATAGAAGAAGTTGCAATGTGGATGCTGTATTCAAATGTTGGTCCCTTTTGCTTAGTATGCAGAAGGATTAGGAGTATCGATGTCTGTGCACAAAGGTGCTATTAATCAGTGATCCGAAACGAGTATTGAATTTTTTCAAAGGCTGACAAACTTGTTCGATTATGTACCCTATAAATGTAAATAAACTTTAAGTGTTGTTCAAAAATGAATTATACAAATTTATGATAATCGTTTGCTATTTTTAATAAATGGTGTTCTCACGGGTATCATTTTGAACATATAGTTGGATAAAAATTATTTTACGTCGGATGGTGTGCTTTTTGAATTGGAATCAAGTGTTTTTCTTTATTAAAAATCGTGAGAACAGAAGATATAGAAGATGCTCTCCTGCAGATCATATCGAAGAAAAAACAGCAACGGTATGCGGTAAAGCACGTTTGAAAATTTATATATGAAAAAAAAGGAGAAAACGATCCGAGGGTGCATCTCCCCGAGTTTCTGGCGGCGAAAGGGAAAAGATGTTTACATATTTCCCACAACGAACAGAGTCTATACACACACATTCCTCCAAACTGGAGAAATTCAACGTCTTGGAGCGGCACACATGTGATTACTAGCATATGGTATAAATAAGCAAACTATTTTTGGAGGGGTTGCTTGACAAAACATGTTGTCACTCTGTCGTCAGTTTTTAATTAATAAACGTTGACATATTTGAGAACAAAGAGTTCTAAAGGAAGATTATCTTAAATGCAATACATATTTACATAAACTTATTCAATGTTTATGTTGATGCCGATTAAGAGCTAAAACAACTTTGGTTTATAAATGTTTCTTACCGAAAAGTACTTTGATATTTGTATATCGTCGTTGTATAGTTCAGGTATAAATTAATAATAAACATAAAAATATTTCATCAAAACCTCAGATCCGTTAAAATAAATCCATACGGCAAAATCTAAATAAGCGCTGTTTTCTATCGCGTTGCAGTATTTTCATCAGAAATAGATTTGAGTATTAAAAATTATGTATTCTACAGGTATCTATTACTGTAGACAAAGACTTTGCGCAGCGGATGCTTTTCGAAGCTGTTTAAGAAACACTTTCCCGCCTTTTACTCCAGTCGAGCTCGGAGGATTTTTAAGATCGCAGTGATGCTCGACCGGTGAATGGACCGCTGACTGAATGGGTCGAAGAAGAAAAATCTCTTGCGTCGGTTCTTTCAATATACCTCTACTCTCACATCCACCCTCGTTCTTTTCTTATGGTTTACCGACTGAGAGACTAACGATCCGGATCGGAAAAAAGAAACAATTGCCGATAAAGTCGTCAACGTCCATTTCTATCAGAATTTTGCTATTGTTGATGATGGTCATCCGTTAAGGAGGTTCTATCGGTAAAATCAAAGTTTAATATAAAGATTTTTTACCATGCTTATTTCGCATACTATAATAAAAGTAATGTCATAATTTGAAACAAAGGTGCTTCAAGTGACGAAAACCTTTTGTTCTTGACTATTGTTAGAGTATATAGATACCGATTCAATTTTATTAGGTATACCGATTTAAGAAAAATGGAAAATTATCAAAACGCACAAAGATAAATCTAATTATTTGTAAAAAATCATGCACACACTTATAAACAATTAATTGTTGCTTTGCCGGTTGTGATGATTTTCGAATTTTCGACAGATTTGTCGAATTTTTTTGTGTAGCGTTTACTTTTGTCAATAAATGTTTTTCTTAACTTAAAATGCCGTTCTTTTAAGTTATGTTGTTACCTATATTCTAGTATGCAAAATAATCATTGTAAAACATCTTTATATTCAACTTCGATTTTACGTTTTGTTATATTTTAAAATAAAACACAAGACAAAGACAGTAAAGAATTAATAATGATATTGCAAGAGGTTATTTGGGAAGATAATTTTCACGCAACAGTTGCAAATGCTACAAATTAAGAAAAGTATTATATTATACATATATAGGGACTAATCTAACTGTAAAACCTCACCTCATACAGAATTAAAAGAAATTTCCGCTATGATAATCTGCGTATAGTAGGGTAGATTTTACATTGTGAGCTGACTAAACCGTTAGGAAGTGACCTGTTATATTGTAAGGATAGGAAATACTTAGAATATCCTATGCATATACATTGTATAGTGTACAGTCACGTCAGCCAAGTAAATCCGTCAGTCAAGGAAAAATCCGTTAAGACCTTCATTTAAGGGACCGACTGCATTGCACCTTATAGCGTGAATTTCAAGTCAGCATTTGCGGATCGAATGTTGGTATCTATCGAATAGTTTGAAGCATATCGTATTATAAAGATACGACGACGGATGATATTTTTGCTTAGATATTTAAAATAGATAAAAAGTGTTTATCATTTCTAATTATCAGCGTGAATTTCATCAGGATTTTACAAATTTAAATGTGATAATGAAAGCTTATCAGTTTTTTTTTTCAGTTGCGTTTTTCACTCGATTCAATACATTATTAACGTTTATAATTATGCATCACCAAAGTGAACTGCTCTCTTGTAGAATCTTATAGAGTATATAGCGGCGTCAAACCCCTGCACAACTGGAGTGGAGAAAGGAAAATAATGATATGTGACACGTCCTTATGTATACGTCGGATCGGCCTCTTGACTCTCGGTCTCAACCCCCGGCTTAGTTTTATAGCTTTTCGTGGATGTCATTGCCCTCGTCCTCTTCATCTGGAAATTTTCTAAGAATAGTATAAATTCACTGAGATCATGTAAGTATTTGAAAAAGCTTTGCACGCATCTGCGTATCAGTTATATTATTTGTAATTTAAGAACTTTTTTCAAACCTTTAAAATGAAAATTGTCAATTTTAACATTATAGATTTCCTATAGAAAAAGTGTCTACGCGCCACCTATAATCGCCCAGAATCAAGAAGCCAGTCCAAAACTGATTTGTTGTACGACTAAGCGGACTAAGTACATATACTAAATGGCTTGACGCTCATAATATATATAGCAAGTCTTTTTTCTCCGTGCAAAGTATGCCGTGGATATATACGCGCTCATTACAAGTCGAGAGCCAAATGCTAATGATTCCAGGAAGTATAGAAGAGCCGAATAAAAAGCAGTGGCAAGGGCAAGGCCATCCAGCAAAGGCTATATAAAAGTCTCAGTTGGGGGAGAAGAAGCAAAGACAGATTCGGCTCGCACGAAAATACACGCATATACTACCGTGCGGAGAGAGTTGTTGTATACACATCACGCGCCCCCTTATCATCATCGTCGTGTCTTGCGTCCTCGACGACTCCAACTGATGTGCAGCACTCGCTCTACTTACTCGTTCCTGCGTTAATTTCACGCGCCGCCGGAAGCCGGATACAGTCTAAACTTCCACAGTACATATACACACAAGCTTCTGAGGAAAACGGTTGAGCCTCCAAAAATAGTGAGGGGGAGACACGGCGTAGGTAGACGTACATCGTCTATATACATATACAACACACTGCACGCGCAAGAAGTAGCATAGAAAAGAAGCCAATGCCCCCGTGCAGTAGTGGCACGCGCCCCGTCGATATTCGTATAAACAGCAGCGCAGTAGTGGCAGCAGTCTGATGCAGTCTGTCCTACCGCATACCTATTAATATCACCACCGTGATGTCTTCACGGGTTAACGAGGCCCCGTATGGCGGAGGAAAATGCGCGTTGCGCTTTCGAGGAAATGAAATTATATTTTACTGCGCTATACTGCGGCTGATGTTATATACTGCTATGGAGGACATTGTCCGCTTTGAATTTATGACTTCATATACAAGAAGCCGATTGTTAAATTCGTTTCTTATATTCGAAATGAAATCTGGGTTGGAGAGATGTGTTTGCTGAACAGAACCAATTTTCTGCTTCGCACGACGATTCTTATTGTGTGCAGTGCGTGTGTGTGTGGAAAATGCGCGAGGCGTTATATTTATGAAAACAGCTATTCAATACATATGATACGTTTGCGGTTATAGCGTCTTGAGGGGAAGTTGTCGTAAATCTTGAGAGAAAAGTCCTTTCGATTATACAGTAATTTATGTGCTATACATTTTCTATTCACTTTTTTGCAACCATTTTATAAAAAATATCCCTGGTAAAAATTTAGACGATAATTTCGCCAGAATATCGTTATATTTTTAAATTCTAGCTGAATTCTAGCCAGAAATTTTTAACAATAAGCGTCAAAGGCTTTAGGTCAGTGAACCTCGCAGTGAACAGTCTTTGTAGATTGGGGATACCTAAAAAAAAGGTAGAAACTATAAATCAAGCCATTTTTTATGTAGAATTATAATTATATAGATCGATCGAAGATATATCGACTGAAGATTCTAGCCTTGAGGTGATAAACCGAACAATAAGCGTAACTGATTTATCAACTTTTAATCAATATCAGTTATTATATTTTACTCAATAGTGTCTTAGCTAAATCTTAACCAAAAAACCCGATTGAAATTTCATCGTTTTTAGCTTCAAAAACCGCTAAACAAATTGGCGATATTTTAACAGAAAGGCTAGAAAAACCAGCCAAATTTTTACATAAAATAGCCCTTTCCAGAAGCGTGCTCGATCTTGTCTTAAAATCAAATGCATATATATACAAAAAACGAGCAATACATATAAACCCGAAAGGAAGCGTCGCGTTAACCTTTCACCAACGGCATCATGACATTAGCAAAGCAGCAATCCCTGCAGCGCGCTCTGAAAATACTCCTTAGCGAGTACACAGGGGAATCACGCGCTATTTATAACAGCAAAGATTTTACCCGAAGAAAGAAGACACTGAGATAAATAGGGTGCGCAAGACGCGCGCGCGCGCTTGCACCGTCGACGAAAAAGGGAGAGCTATAAGGATGAGGGCGGCAACGATGAAACGCGAGGATGAATAAGAGGAGCACACAGAAGACGCGCTGCACGCGACTTGCCGGGATTCGAAGTATATAATATATTATATATAGCGAGTGGGGCCCCCGGAAGAGGCACATTTGCACGGATAAGGCTTCCTCTCGACTTTTGCGCGTCGTCGTATCGAGCTCGTGTCTCAAAAAGGGATATAGGTATTGTGAGGGAGTTGATTGTATGTATACGCGCACGAGTGAAGGTATACAAGAGAAGAGAACGTTGGCGAGCTCCCCGAGGAGCGCGTGGTTGAAATTAAAACGTCGCCGGAAAGGAGGCCGACTGATGCCGCTTTACATTTCAGGAGGAAGGGTTATATCTGTGTGTGTATATAGGTGTATACTCTACTTGCGCGATGCTCTTTTTTTTGTCGCTTTGTGTAACGAGATATTATACGCGATGTGGTGTGACGGATTCTCTGACGAATTTTGATTTGCTTTTGTACGGAGAGTTGAGAAGTCCGTTATAGATACGTGTGGTCGAGATTCGTTGGGTTTGATGAGGTGATAAATTTTCGCGATGTGTATTGCGATTATTAAATATACAACAGAATGGGATTTGAAAGGTTCATTGAACTCTAGAAGTGTATATGATCGGTAAACCAGCAAATTATAAAAAAAAATGTGTACACCTATAGAATACTTGTAAAAAAATGCAAATCTCCTTAGCACCTCATCGGCCAGTCGCCGTATCATCGAAAAACCCGCATACAAAAAATACGCACAAGCATATATACCTATGTACACAATATATGCCGAGAGACAATGACCGGTCTCTCGGGCTAGCTCTCCTTACCGATCGCTGCACCCGTCTTATAATACAAGCCCGCTTTTTCGTTAACGTTATGCAAGGCTACGCACAGGGGTTGCCTTGTCACGGCTCGTGCCTCGACTTCCTCCGGAAGTCTGTCACCGACTCTTATTCTTGCCGCGTTATAGCACGCTCTCTCTCTCTCTCTCTCTCTTTAGCAGCCTATCTCTCGTTGCACCTTAATCTATATACGCCCGACAATTTCCTACTATTCTTCTTTATATTATAATAAATGCGGAAAAGCAGCCGTACAGGGGAGATATCATTAGAGGAGATCGAAATTAAAACTTTTTCTATATCTTGTATTAAACAACGACGACGACTGTAGACACGCTATAATTCGAGTGTGAGAGAGATAGGAATGTGTATATGCATCAGTAGTAGCGTACCGGCTGGTGTAATGAGGTGCATTTTAATTTATTAGTATTATTCATGTGAGCGCGAATGTTTTGTGTGTGATGTTATGTGTGGGGTAGATGCTATTTAATATTGCTGGCTCGAAGGGTGAGGGAATGCGGTGTGTCTTATCGATGTAGCTTGAGGTAATTGGGGCTATTACTCGGGGATGATGCGAATTAATTCCACACGTGGTCTGTGTGTATGTGTGCGATGATAATTTTCTTCAGCTGGTGTCAAAGTGTGTGAACTCGCGGACAGACGGCGTGTATATTTTCGCGCGCGCTCAATATTACTGGGGTTTCTCTCGCTGAGAGAGACGAATATCGATAAAAAAAAAAAAATAATATACATCAGGAACTCGAGAGAGTCCTATGTAAATAACTGCCGTCGAAGGACTTTTAAGCGTATGTGCGTATAAACGACTACACAAATTGAAATCTTTATATACAATGTACATGTGGAGAAAAACGGTCTTCGCGCGTTTAGAGCAAACACGACCAACCCCATAATTAGCAGCCTGAATAATTTTTTCCATATAACACGTACTACTATATACATATACTACTCAGCTCGACATACGGTCATCAACCTCTTTCTCTCTGCACTCTCGAAAAAAAAAAATTCGTAGACCCCTACGCAAACACGCACGACCAAAAGTAAATTCGAACTCTTTCGATTCGTCGTCTATTGACACATCCTATCATATCGCGTACGTATACACCCGTATATATACAGGACTTTTGCTGCATATGTCCCTCGCGCGTCGAATCGAGAGCCCGTATATACAGCTCGAGTCTGAATGTGTACACACGCATAGAAACTGTATATAGGCATTTTATGCGTGGGGGTGTCTGCACGCGCCTCCGCACGCGATATATAGAACGAGCTTAATGCGTATACACGCAGACATCTGCCGTGTGTATACTATCGATTTTAGTAGTCGCCGTTGCTGGTTGCTCTCGATATTGTATAACGACGATCTGCGCTGACTGGCTTAATGACGAATTCAGACGCGGCTGCTGCTGCTGCTCTCTTTGCAAGGGTATAGCAGCTTGATTGAAAGGCCGGGGGCCAACTCTCGGAGTATAGTGTGCGAAATCACAAGATTGTAACGGTTGTTTTCGAGCGATTTTTGCTTAAATTTGGAGAGGTGAAATAGGTATATATTAACAAGAAGCAATTATAATCATAATTTTTCTCACACTGCTTCATGACAACCGTGAAAACGACGATCGATTCGGCCGCATTGTTCAATCAGGCTCTCACTGTTATGCTAATGCGTGTACCTATATGCATACTTCTTAATTTAAAACACGAATGGTCGGAGTAAAAAATCGTCAGGTAGTTATAGCGCGCGGGCATTTAAATTCTTCGCGCGTAACATTGCTCGCGCATATACGATTTCTATAACCCTTTTTATCAGGTATATATAGTAGAAGCTAGATTCGCAGCGAAAGGAAATTTATTCACGAACAAAAAGCTCGATTTTTTGTTTGCTTCTCAAATGTATATTATGATTTGAAATTCCGCAACTGTTATTCTCCAGAGAACTCGAATATTTTTTACGTCTATTAAAAAGAGGAGAAACTTTTTTTTTATATGCATAATATAGGGGCGTGTATAAAAAAGCGCTTGCCGTGTAAGAATTAAAGAAGGAGAACAAAAAATGTATAGAGAATGTTTCTCAAAACAGTATATAGGCATATATTTACTCGGCAAAAACCTTGAACTATATGTCGCAATAAAAGAACAACAACGCGACTAATGAAAACTCGAATATTCGTACTGAAAAAAATAACGGATTCTCGTTTTCATACTAATGCAACGCGAAACAATATTATACTCCTCTCTGTCACTTAGTCCGCTCTTTTGCAATCGCCGTCATCAATAGCTATATATACACAAAGTATACGAAAGTGAAAGCAGTAGTATATATAGCTGGCCTTCGTAAGAAATCTCGTCCTCCTTAAACAGTCCGGTTGCGCTCCTGCACCCGAGGACGAGGGATGCGTTTCGCGACACGTTTATACACGCGCGCGCTCTCTCTATATATACCTATATACATATATATATATATATATTCGGCTCTCGCAAAAAAACCGTTTTCGAGAGCACGACGCGAAGAAAAGGAGAAAGAAGGAAAGCGAAAAAGGGCCTCCGTCTCTCTCTTGCGAAAAAGGCAGTATATATATGTATATATACATATACGACCAGCACAGCAGCAGCAACCCCCAAGAACCGATCGGCCAACTTCTCGCAACCCCTCTTTTTTTCGCGCATTCGCATACACACATACGCCCGCCGACCTGTATATATGTGCGCGTATGTGTGTATGCGTATACATATAGGTATCAGGCGCGCGACCACTGAACTCCGAATTTCGTACGACAATGCACCCCGGCACGAGCCAAGTCTGAGGGGTTGAAGCGAGTTGCCTCGACGGGGAGCTCCGCTACGCTACGGGTGTCCTGATTGACTTTTCTCGGCGTGGATGCTTTCACTTTTGCGTTTGCCGATATCGTGTGGTCGATGAGTAATAGTGTCTCGTCCCGTATCAATCTCTCTTGGCTATAGTTGGCTTTACCTGGCTGTCGGTTTAAAATTCAGCGACCAAAGCTCGGAGACCACTCGAGCTTGAACCATATAGCATCTTATTTCAGTCAAGTAGCTTTACTTATTCGAATGTATAGTTGGGACAATAAGCTCATCAGGGACCGAAAACTCGGAAAATCCAACCAAGAAGTTGAAAAAAAATTCGCAAAAGCACAGCTAATGGAAAGCCAAAGTGGTACCGGTATACTTTTCCGGTCACCCGGTATATGAAGGCGCGCGCTCGCAGTACATTACATATATACGTATATACAGGGGTGGCGCGTATTGAACTCGAGGCTGCACATTGCCAGGTGGCGGCTGTCGCCCCATGTGTGCTCATATGTCTGCCCCCCTCTCTTTCGTACATACTCGCACCGATCTTATATACAACATACATACATATATACATTATACATGTATATACGCGAGTTCGGGATACTTTCTGCGGGTATATGTATATATGTATACATGCTTGCAGGGTAGTGAGGTGCGGCTTTTATGCGCGTGTGTGCGAGTATATGGTAGCGTAAATTGCACATTGGCAGACACGTCATGCTGAGTCGAACCGATCCCCGAGAGAGAAAGAAAGACTATTGCGAAATGTACTTGTGCGCTCGTACGTATAAGTGTGCGCGCGCCTCTGCAGCAGGCGTATATAATAACCGCAGCACTCGACGAAATCACGACTTCTTAGCTCCGACGACGACTTTTGTGCACTTGAGAATACTGCGCGACTCATTGTTTCGCGACGTATACATATACGTATATGTATATAATGCACACGAGAGAGTTGCTTTTCTTATATATTACGTGCGCTTGCGTTTGAGACGAAGGAGGTGATGTATATATGGAAAATAAAGGGATGCGTGGATGATCGGCATATGGCTGGCACTGATTGACCCGAACGAACGTATGCGGTTCCGCGCGTTATACCTTCTATATTATTGAGTTCTATATAATGAAAATATCGTTTCAAAGGAAACAAATGTCAGGCGCACGCACGCGCCTAGGTTTTTTTTTTTTTGCATTTTTTATTTTGGATAATTGGGGGCGCGTGGTTGAGGCGTTCGCCTTCTGCTGTGCGCCGACTGATGGTGATTTAAGACGTTTGTTTTGGGGTTGAAGGATTGAGAACGAGACACTTTTTTTTTTTTTCAATTGCATAGCATATACGAATTTCTCGAGGTGAAAATATAATGGTCTTTCCATATGGTTCGATACGAAAAAAAAAAATTTCAATATTCGGTGTGTTATATTCTATATACTGTTCTTTGCACTGCGGGTATCCGAGGAGGAATGAATTAATGGACTCGGATATAAATAAAGACGTAAATTTGTATTTCAAGTTGAAAAAAAGGATAATATCAAACATTCTATAACGAGTGCTTGAAAAAAGAACGTTATAGTATAGACCTGCATGTATATATATATATGTATATAATTAAAAAACAAGCAAGTTCTTGGAGAAGTAACCGAAACCAGGGAATAAAAGCATAATTGATTAAACAAACCCTCCGAAGAAGCAAAAGAATGAGAATATATAAGACTGGATTTAAATCCCCCAGCACGGGTCACAATGCGCGCGCGGCCGAGTTCACGGTTCATGCCATTTAAAAGTCGTTGCACAGAAGACACAAGACACAAGCCGTCTTGTATGCGTCCCTCTCTTCTCTCTCTTTTTCTCCGACAAAAGTCCGTGCGGAATCAAAATTTGGCACAATGTTACCCCCAGAGTAGAGCCGCTGAAGGAACATGCAAATACACCAAGTCGGGCGCGCGCGCGCGTGAAACATCTCCGATTCCCCCGAGACACAACAACATAATGCACGTATTCCATCCCCGGTTTTAGCTATATATACTCTTTGCAGTCTTTACCTACCCTACTAAACTCGCTATGTGCCTCGAGTATTCAAGAGGATATTATTCCTTCTTGCCTTGGTTTTCAGGCGCAGAAAGACAATGATATGAGCTTTTTACATATAACTATAGAATTAGCATATACTGCCCACCAAATTCTGGAACCGTTTCTTTTAAAAAATATAATACGTTATACGATGGAAAGCAGATGATGATTGTTATCTATAAACACAACGTGATGTCTCATCCTTCAATGCAAGCATTGTTGCTCGACTAATTTTCAAAGGACTAAAAAGTGATCATTATGCGTCTCATCGAGCATTTGCTGTAAAAATGAAAATTCATTTCACTTGGCGAGATATGAAATTCCAAGTGAAAATTAATTTTAATTGCGTTTTCCACCCACATATACTTGCGTTCGAGGATCTCTCTCTCACTAATTTTCACTCTCAATATCTGTAGGCATATATAGGTATAATACATCACTGCAAGGCGTCGTGTATATTCACCCCGTCATAGAGAGACGAAATTATCGGCGGGGAGAGCACACGGAGCGCCAGCGAATGAGCGAGAGCGCTGAGTCTAACGGGCACGTGCCACCGTTACAAAATGCACCATATAAGCCCCCCGAGTATCGCACCCTCTCTCTCTCTCTCTCTCTTGCACCCGCGCACCCTTCGCGGCAGTTGCCGCTTTGCTCTCTCTCTCTCTTTCTCTTTCTCGCTCCCCTATAGGACCTCGAGTTTTCCCCCTTTTTCATTCGCGCGCCGACGTTCCTTCGGTTGTCCCGCAGTCAGACGAATGCTTATTATATTTGTA
>UCQR01084632.1:1872-16304 GCA_900474235.1 Cecidostiba semifascia | reverse complement strand
CATGAGAATCATCAAAGAAAAGGCAGTGCGCCGCGATTTTCAAACAAAACGACGACGGCTCGGGAAGCAGCGCTGAGGAAAATCGCCGTTGCTAGCTGAGTCGTAGCCATTCGCGCGGCAAACGTGTCTCTAAGATCAGCTTCGTTATACTGTGTTTTATTTTTTGTTAAATAACTCCCCCTTTTTCCGCTTTCTATCTCTCCCGCATTATTATTTATCTATTTAATTATTATTTTTCTTTCATTACAGCTTTTTTTATTCTGTTTTGTACACTAAATACGATAAAAGCATCGGTAATAATAATTTTCTCTGCGTTTCTCGTGTATTTTTTATTTTCTTAATCGCGCGCGCGTGATGCTTAATCCGAAGCTGTATATTATAGGCAGACTCCGAGTTTTCTCCGCGGAAAAACATCAAACTCTTGTTGTCGTCCTTCGCGTTTTATTCATTTCTTTATTATTTCTTTTTTAAAAACTTATATACTTGATTAGAGGAATAACTTTTAGACCTTTGTTGTTAGACGTTTTTTTGCATTCAGTGACTTTGATTCTGTGTAAAAATTTTACAAAGAGTTTCTTGCAAAATTTGCTTTCGACATTTCCTTGTTTCTTTATCTTTTTCTGTCACACATACTACAAATACGCAAAAAAGAATTTGTTTCGCTGTAGGATACTTTACACGCATATAGTTCGCATGCTTAACCCCTAAGCGCGCTTTTATTTTTTCCGTAATCCTGTATATAAATCTCAAAACGCGATTATAAAGAAAAGTAGTCTTTATATATTAACAAAAATGTCCTTATACGCGTTAAAAAATGACGGGGAATCTCACATCGCTTGGAAACACTCGGCTTGGTTTCCCTTTTACATATATATAGTCAACGTTGGTTACAAAGTTTGCGCCTCAATATTTTTTTTTTAATCTTTCGTGTTTGTATACGTACAGCTACAAAAATATCTATGCTAGAGAGAACATGGGGAGAGTAGACGCGGTGCAAACAGAGAGTTAGGATTTCGCCGTTCCGCTAAAGTTATTACAATTATTACAAGATTACACAGGCGCGCGGGTGACACCGAGTGTTTCTCAATCTTGTACATAGTGACTGTCATTCGTTGCTAAAAAAAAAACAAAAAAAAATAAAATAAAATAAAAAAAGAGTAAATACATAAGACAAGAACCCGTCCATCGTGACAAAATGCGAGAGCCTCGAGTCGAGCAGGAACTTGAGAACGTTGAATCGAAAAAAGCGGCCCACTGCAAGGTCACGCGCATTATACCAGTGGACACACAATATAAGAACGTTTATATATCTTACAAAATGATTATAATATAATAATAATAATTATAATAATATAACTAAATTAATAATAAAGATTTAACGCACGTTTAAAAACTCACGCGTCACGAAATTCAGAGTTTCAGACTCAATACCTACAGTATCTTTCGCCATACGTTCATACTAATTATTATTATTATTATTATTATTATTTCCCTTAATATTTTTTCTCCTCTCTCGGTTCCTCATTCGTAATCTGTCACTAGGTAAAGAGCACAACAGAAGAAAAAATATAATATACGGTGCCTAACGTTATAGGTTTTCGTCGCTGCGGATCATTTTGCACGAGAGAATCAATCCCTTACTTATAATTGTCGCCTCTTTATTTTATTTTCGTGATGGCAGGTGTATATTTGTTATAATACGTGATGATGATTAGCGCAAGTATGAGCAATAAATAAAATATAAGTCTACAAACGTGGTGTATACGGATATTCGTGTCAGGAAGGTCAATAATACGTACGTTGACGCGAGTATGTATGAGTGTTATATCAATTACTAATAAAAGTATAAAATAACGAAATATATAAAACAGGAATACGTAAGCGTTAGCCTCTACATCGATCCAAGACCCGAGAGATGCACGAAAAACTTCTCATCGTTGGTCTTTTTAGTGTACTGTGTCTTAAATACGAGAATTGATTGCCTCGTGCTGTGTCCGCTTGACGCATTTTTCATACAATTTGTCCTCTTACTTTTTTGTTTCATACAATATTCATTTATATATACACGGCATAGAGCTGTTCTAGACTCGTAAAACTGTATATGAAAAGTCATGAGTTTACTCGATAATAATCGCGTTTCTGTAATAATAATAATCATACAGTTAATAATAATAATAGGAGCTGACTCCTACGCATACGCTTAAAAAATACGTTAAAAAAAATAAAGAGGATAAAGTAGCGGTAGTTGTAGTAGCAGTAATAGCAGTTCCATCAGTAGTAACGGCATAGTAAAAATCATAACAGGAATATCGGTAGTTTTTGTTTCTCTCGAACATCGTTTTAGTTTCCTCAACAGGCTCTATAATAAGTGTCACACATTCTCGTGGAAGAAGAGGTCCTAATCTTACGGAAGAAAATTGGGGGATCGGAAGCGCGTCTTCGAAACAGCTCTAGTGTTGCGAGCGACACTTACACATTATTCATTTTTTTTTTGTTATCCGTTAATTCTGTCAATATAATCCCTCGGACTCTCTGCTCTACAAAACTTACTACTGCGCCGCGTTACACTACTGTAGGCTGGAGTTGAGGCTCTCCGGGAGGCGGAAGTTCATCATGTGGAAGGGCGGCGACGCGGGGCTGCTGGGCTGGCTGTTGGGACCGCCGACCTGGCTGGAGCCGCGGCCGCGCTTTCGCCTCTGCAAGATGCCCTTGCGTGCCATATAGAACCGGATCGTGCTGATGGGGATGTTGTATTTTTCCGAGGCCACTTGGAAGGTCATGCCACGCGCGACCAGATCCGAAGCTTGTTTGAGTTCGGCTTCAGATCGTCGCTGTCGTCTTTGATAACCTGTAAATGCGAGTTCCCAAATAGATTATTAGTTTGTGAACATTTTTAGAGCATGCCCTATCTCGTTGGAATCAATATCAATAAAATACTTCAAGTGTTACTACGTACAATCGCTACGAATATACTGTTGATTTTATGATTACATAATAAAACTAATGGTAATTTGATTTAGATGAGTTTTTCTTGGCATGAAATAGTTAAAATTGCTATCTAATTTAGCGTGCCAGTCTTACGTTTCCGCTGAAGTGAGACATTTCCACAACTATTTATTAACAAGTAAGAAATAACTTTTATTATATAACAATTAATTTTCGCTGACAGTAATAAAGTTCATAAAATTTAGTTCATTCTAAACTAATTTTGAACTCGCATTAAAACTCAATTTCTCGCAGTTGAAATAATTAAGTATGATTTAATAAAAATATAATTTTAGAGACGAAAAATGTTTATTCAGTTAAAAGTTTGAAATGTACGAGAAACTTACACATTTCTAGAATTTTCAGCAGACCGAAAGCGAGCCAATTAAAAGAAAAAGATTCATCTGTACGTCGTATAACGTGTTTGACAACACTCGATATTGTTAAAAGTCGGATTTATACGCGGAGCGTTGGATAAATAAAAATGTCACGCGATTTTACCAGTAACACGAACACAGTTTGCCCTCGAAGCGATCTAACCTGCATGCAAACTATATTGACATAGTGAGAACAATCAAAGGTTCTCTCACTAACTAATGTCCTGACATGCAAACAATATTGACACACAACAACGAGAATCCCACAGATTCTCGGACTCGGTACAAAGCAATAAATAACATGCAGAACAAGGAAATAGCGAAAAATTGCGACGCCCTACCTTCTATAGCAGGGAACGGACTGCCAGGTGCACAATTCCCGACTGGCACGGCACTGATGGAGTATGGTTTCTCCTGCTGCTGGAGCAGCTGGTGCTCATCTGGCTCCATCTTGACCATACCCTGGGTCTCGGTGAGGGTGGCCTCGCATGCGCTGAGGGCCTTCTCGAGGTGCTGGAGCGCCTCGCTGTGCTCCATGTTCATGAAGTTGGTGGCGCTGAGGGGGTTGTTTACTGCATTAGGATCTTGGGGCCCAGAGGTGGGCGCCAGGCCAGCAGGGAGAGTGCTTGCGAGTGCGCTGCTGCTCAGGAAGTCAGATTCAGATCCATCATCATTGGACTGGGCGTCATCGCAGCCAGGGTAGTCGGGCGCACCTGCGGATGAGGCTGTCGATGAGGTGGCGGTTGTGGGTTTTGGAGGCGATGGCTTTACGGGGGTAGAATTGCTGTTCAGCTGGGACGACACGTTGTCCGATGAGCCGCTGTTGCTATCTCGGCCCTGGGTTGATAAACCACGGACCTGTTTTTTTTTTTCAACAAAAATAAAATTCGTTAGTAATTTTTATCTCAAACAAGCATGACTTGACTTGTGAGTGACGCAAGAACAAATTATTTTTTCTCCATTTCAATTTAACGCCTGACTTTTAAATAAAGTCTAGGCTTTATTGACTCTCGAGGAAAACATCGAGAATTAAATAAAAAAAAATATGTTCAAACAATCAATGTGTTTTAAATGAACTGGAATAAAATGTTCTTATCTTTTTCCGAATAAATACCAGACACTCGTTTTGGTAGATAACCAAAACGATCGTAAAAAATACTATAAAGCCAGGTCTATTTTGTTTAAACAGTAAGAATTAAAGTAGAAACAGCTGAAGGAAAATTGAAAGAGATCAACGAACCTGTAGAGCCTCGGCAGCCTGCATGAGTTTGGCGAGTTGCTGCTGCTCAACATAGACCTCGCCTCGGTACATGAACTCGACGAGTGCCTGCAGTTCCCACATACGCATGTCCCTGAGGAAGATGATCGGATGACTGCAGGGAATCTCGAGCAGCAGACGCTCAAGGTAGTCACTGCAGGCCGACAGTACGACCTTGTGACACTTGATGGAACCTCCATCGCAGGCGAGGGTCACATCGACAAACTGCTCGCTACTGAGCAGTTTCGGGAAGGCGTTGTGCATGTTGGACTGATGCGAGTTCCATGATACACAGAACTGCTGCCGGTCGCCGCCCGGATAAGACGGCGCAGCCGGCGGCGTCGTCCCGGACGAATCCATCATCTGGTCCTCGATGAACGAGTCTGAGTTTAACTGTAAAAAAAGAAAAAAAAACAGGACTTTAGTATATAGGAGCTATTTTTAAACGCGAAATTTTCAATACTAAAGTATATAGCTTTTGGCAGCGGTATACAGAATCTAGTGAAAAATCTACATCTCGAGAGATCAAAGACAGTATAATATGGTAGCGCGCAATCGAGGAAAGTTTCCTCGCTATAGCGCCACGCGTTGGGATCGAGACAGCGCGCTGATGGTTCGTCATAAAAAGGTAAGAAAAAGCAGACGGCGCTGAAGGAAAGAGAAACTGCTGCTACGGCTGCCGCCGCCGCCGCCGCCGCCGCCGCGCGTCGTCAAAGGTTTTTAACGGTCGGACCCGACAAAAATCCAGCCCGTCCACTCTCCTCACACATACATATGTATACATATATATATATACGTATCCTATCTACTGGATAGTGTATATATAGTGCGCCACGGATGGGTAATAACGCTTGAGAGAGAAAGAGAGACGCAGTGAGCCATAACACAGGAGTCGAGAGATTCGGATAAGGTGCCGCTGGTGACGTCGAGCCACCCCACGGACAGGTTACCACAGCACGACGTCCCCCTTCCCCTCCTACTACTCGTGTGTTTTCCTTGGGAAAATCAAGAGTTGGCTTGTATACGACATTCCTGTGAATGCGCTCGAGATGAGGTCCCCCTCGTACATGTAGTAAGTAAGTAGCATTATACGGACAAATCGACGCGGCGATTTGTCGATCGTGTAGGTACATAATACACACAAGTCTCACGCGGTGACTGTTAATAAGTGCACCAGCGAGTCCTTATCCTGCAGAGAGAAAGAAGAGAGAGCGAAAAAAAAAATTATAAATAAATAAACGAAGCGGAGGGCTTGGTTGAAATAAAAAAAAGGGACTTCCGCGAAGCGCAGACCTCGAAAGCAGTTAAAACTCTCTCTCTCTCTCTCCCCTCGCGCGCTCGGTAAAAGGAGCAGCCTCGCTCCGATTTTCGAGGTAAACAAAGGAAACAAACAAAAATCCCTCCTCTCTCACTGTATATATACATGTACGTGTCTCTGTGTCTGTGTGTCTGTGTGTGTGTGTCTATATACATAAGTATAGGTGTGCGCGCACGTATATGCATAGGGGCGCAGAGAGAGAAAGAGAGGAGTGGTGGTGGCGAGTAAGAGAGAGAGAGAGAGAGAAGCAGAGCACACCAGGCAGAGTATAGTGGCTCTGAGAGACGAGATCGATCGGCACTCAACGTCTTTTTACGCGACGCGACGCAATAAAGGAAGAGAAAAGGCGCTCACAGTGCGAAACCGCGCCGCGTTTGTTTTCGCGCGCTCTTTCTCTCTCTCTTTCTCTCTCCCTCCCTCCCACCGAATCCTCTCTTCTCTCTCTATCCCAAGAGAGGAGGGAAAATATGCGCAAAAACGGCCTGCCGGAGAGTAAGTATATAGATGCAAGACGCGCGGGGTTAAAACTCTCCCTACACGCTACTGCAGCCGCCGTAGCGCGAGCGTATAAATTTATACCCATTCGTACCGAAAAATCCGGCTCCAAGAGAGCAATATGGCGCTCTCCACATTTCTACCTCGCGTATTTATACGTATTTCCGAGTTCTCCGCTTCTCTCTCTCTCTCTCTCTTCTCTTCGTCGTCCCCCGCCCCTTTATATAGAATATAAGAGCGGCTCTACAGCTGTATATGTGTATGAGTGCGCGCACACACACACGCACATATACTTGATCCGTCTATCCGCTCTCTCTCTCTCTCTCTCTCTCGCCCTGCTTAGGCTGCCTCCACACTCGTGTACTTCTCTCCCGTATTCCGGGATATTCGCTTGGCTGCTTTGATGCTTGCAGCGTACGTGTGTACCCCACACAGCTGTAGTCTATACACCTATATAACTCCCTCTGCACATGTGTCATAAATTCGAGCGGTGATGAGCGAGAGTGTATGTATGTATGTATGTATGTATATAAGGGAAAAATCCTTGTGTGAGATAGGCCCTATAGCGATACACACACACACGCTTACGTAGGTACATAAAGAGAACTCTCTCACATTCATACATCATACGTACACGAGGAATCTTTAAATTCCCTCTTTCACTCGTGAGCTCCGCTGCCGCCGCCGCCACCGCCACCGCTCTATACTCCCACCTACTCGGCGCGAGCTGCTCTTATATACCCGCGCGCCGCGCTCTATACTCCTTCTGTCTCTGTCTCTCGCGCGCGCTTTCAAGACTCGACAAAGAAATCGATTCCGTGCGTCAAAATTGCCCCGCTCTCCCTCTCTCACTCACATTGCCGACCAGAAAGAGAGAGAGAGAGCGAGAGAGAGAGAAGGATAGTGCGAATATACGTTTGCGTATTATACACATCGACGCGGCGGCGACGGCGGCGGCGGTGGGTATATTAGAGAGAGAGAGAGGAGTGGGACCCGACGGTCGCTCTTTCTTTCTTCGAAAAGAGCTAGAGAGACGCTAACGGTGTATAAAAGTTGTATATATAAGACCCATAGGCTGTCCTCCTCCTTCTCCTCTTTGCGTCTTAAAGACACAAGAAGGACAGGACAGTCCGATGGTTTATATACCTAACGGTAATAATAAAAGAACGCGCACGCAGTGCGACTTTGCCGCCGCTGAGACATATTATAAAGCCATCCTCCGAAAATTCCCCGAAAAGCGGAAAAGCGAGCACCTCCCCTTATAAGTAATACCGAAACGGCTAAATCTCTTCAGCACCTTGCTGCCTCTCTCTTTCTTTCTCTGCCTATAGGTATGCACATATATACCTGTTTCTGTCTATCTCTCTTTTCGTCTTTCCGCAGCCGTAGGTATATACATTTCTACAATTGCCGTCTCTCTCTCTCTCCCCCTTATTTTCTTATTCAGAAGAGGTAGAGAGAGAGAGAGAAGAGGGAGAGAGAACGGAGCGCGTCTTTTCTCTTTAGAGAAGAGAGAACGACGGCTATACGGCCAGAGAGAAATAATAAAAATTACGAAGGAGCGAACGAACGAACGATCGAGAGACGAAACCGGACGCCGAGCGTTTAATGTAATATGCGCGCTGAGACACAGAGGAGAGCGTGAGCGCGCGCGGCGTCCGAAAAAATCACGTGTTTCGGCTGCGGGCGCCGCATGTGCGTGCTCCGCTTCTGGTACATCACATGCATGTGTGTGTGTGTGTGTATTGTATATACATATATAGGTGGACGACCGGTTGATTGAAGCGCGAGCGCGGTAAAAGGGAGAGCGCGCGCGAAAAAGGAGGAAAATCGCCTTTTCCGGAGAGAGGGCGACTACTCGTCGACAGTCAGTCACAGACAGTATACGTACAGTATAATCTGGGGGAGAGAACATGTCGGCGGCGGCGGCGACCGCGCATATACATACACAAAAGGGGAGTCTCTCTCTCGCTCACTCACTCAGTCCGCGTCGAATATAAAAAGACGGAGCAAGAAGCTGCTGCCGCCGCCGAGAGAAAGACAGACGCTGTACAGAACTTCAAGTACGCCAGAGCAGAGAGAGAGCGAGCGCGCACATACACACACACACACATACAGGCGTATAAACAAGGCATACACGCGCGTGGAAAAAGAGAGTGAGCGAGAAAGAGAGAATAGATCTCGGAGACGCCGCCGCCGCCGCCGCTGCCGCGACTGCGCTCGCACGAGGGGCCATCACCCCCCCAAAGCCTATACACACTTATACACCTACATACATTCACTACTCATACAGAGAACCGAATGTACACAGAGCTGCTGGTGCTGCTACTGAAGAACGCCTTTGCCTGTGTGTATTATATAGCGGGCGGCTGATGTATGTATGTGTATGTGTGATGTGTCTGTACTATAGCGGCGTGTATATGTGTATATATAAGGGCCACACGCACTTTTCGCCGCCGCGCGCACACGTATACTTATATTATTCTCTCTCTCGCTCGATTTCGCGTGTGTGCTGCCACGCGCCGCTACACCGCTCTCTTCCTTGCGCTCGCGGCACCGCTGCCGTTTTGTTCATCCAGAGAAGAAGAAGAAGCATCTACAACAGCGTTTTTAACCAAAGAGAGAGAAAGAAAAGGACGCTCCTGCTACAGCAGCAGCAGCTCCTTGACGCGCAGACCGACATTATTAATAAAGCACGCGCGCGCGCGCCTTTCTTCGCTTCTTGCACGGGCAATGGCACTGCGATCCGAAATACGGAAAAGGAGCACGCGTTCTCTCGACTAACTAACAACGCGCGTCGTCGTCGTCGTTGTCGATTCTACGAACTTATATTGGCCGGCAGGTTTTGGAGTTTCTAACAAACAAGCGCACGCACACTGTGCTGGCTGTATATTTGTCTACTTACGGCGTCCAGTTTGGCGGTGTATCCTCAGCACAGTCTTGGGGATGAAATCGGAGTTTACGAAGCAGCACTATAACTCTCCACTACTTATTTTTCCTTCTCTCAAACTCGTGTGTACTTATGTATTTGTGTGTGCGTGATGCGATGGCACGCGCGTGTCTCTGTTGTCTGGATCGCGATTCGACACTTACTTTTCGGCGGCAGCACGCGACTCCGATATATGCTCCTCCTCGTTCGGCAGGGAGAAACGCACTGGACGTATGTACGTAGAGAGAGAAAGAGAGAGAGAGAGAGCGCCGAGAGAGTTGGGGTGGGAAACTCGTTAAAATCCGCAGTCAGTGCCGTAGCAGCGGTAGTAGTCGTAGAGTCCCTCACGACGGTAAAAACACGCACCACATCCGCCGTCGCCGCCGCTTAGAGGCGCGTTAGTAGTGCTGCTACTGCTCTCTTCTCGGCTGCTGCTGATGCTTCTGTCTCTCTCCTGGTGGTATATGCCGCCTCTTCGCGCACTAGCAGAGGCTTGAATATACACCGTGCGCGCTGCTGCTGATGCGGGGGCAAATGTCTATACTCCACTGTCTCTGTCTTTCTCTTCACGGCAGCAGCGTTTAGTATATGATGATGATGACTGTTGATGTGTATGTGTCGGTGTGATGGGCATTAGCCACAGGCCACAGGCATACACGGATGAGTGCAGAGATCTAGCGAGAGAGAGGGAGAGAGAAGAAAAAAAAATAAAAGGAGAATTGCTTTGATGTATAGGTGTAGAGAACATACAGTCACACGCGAGCGCAAAGAAAGAATAGAGCGAGACGGAGATAAACACAGGAGGGAAGAAGAGAGACAGAGCTATACACGGCGGATCTTGCTCTCTTCCTTTCTCTCTCTCTCTGTATGTCTGTCTGTCTGTCTACACAACTATATGCTCCGTATATACATGTATATGTGATGATGACTATATGTATATAATATATACTGTACTGTCTGTGTATAACGTGCACACCTTGGTCGAACTCGTAGCGGCGCGCGCGTTGCTGTTATATATATATCTCCACTCTCGTATACGTTTTCCCGAGAGCGAGTGTGCGAGGACTAATACGCGATAGAGAGAAAAGAGACGAGACGACGGAGGCGGCGGCGGCGGCGCACAAACGCGTTTTTCGGCGGCCAAACTATTAGACTCGGGCACATAGCATAACTGGTAGGACAGAGATGGAGAAGCCCGGGCACGCCGGTAGTGGGGGTAGCGGCGCAGCCGTTGCGCATGCGCATTACTGCGAGGGGTCACTGTTTTGTTGGCTGCACTGGCGAGAGCCGGCTGCTGCGTAGAGCAGCTTATATTTTGTATTCTGTGGCAGAGCCAGCCAAGAGCCCGCAATACCTGCAACAACGACCGGAACGCGAAAGAGGAAATTGACCGGGTCGCTGGCGCCATCTGGACTACCAAGCGCGGCTTTTTCGAATATTCATATCGGGTGGGGGAGTGGTTCGCGAATTATAGCTGCGCTGCTGACTGATAGCCGCCTGTATCGTGTTTCCCTGTTCGCAGTATTCCACCATGTGTTTTTCGGCTTTCGCGTCGCCGATCGCAGTCTCTCGGTTTTTCTCATTTTTCTTCGATATTTATACATAAGTATATGCTGCGGGGTGTGTATTAATAGATTAGCGCGATGCCTCATCTCCGCTATACTCTACTGTTATGCTCTAATGTAGGCACACATACATACATGTCTACAGAGAGAAAGACAGCGAGGCGGGCATGAGCATCATAAACACACGACACTATGGACACCGCCTATGATAGCTGTGTTTATTTTGTTCTTATTTTTAGTTGATAAAACTTTCGGCTTCGCTTGCGCAACTATTGATTATTTTTATCAAACAGCTTGACAATGATTATAGGACAGCTGTCATCGTCGTGCCTCTGTGTGTGTGTCTCTGTGCGATAATTTATTTATGTAATAATAAATTATGCTCCAGTCGCTTTTACATTCGGTGAGAAAGCGACATCACGAGATATTTCATTTTGTAGTCATTATTATTACATCAGAGAGAGAGAGAGAGAGAGAAAGAGCATACTATGTTATTTTCTACTCTAATATATATTTACATATGTGCAGTAAGCGCTTATATACATATACATATATCTGACTATCAGACTAACGATGCATAATATATCTATCGAGCCAACTGAAAATCAAAAACATCGGTTCAAGCAAATATTAACTTCATATAATTGAACCGATGAGTCAGAAAGATGAGAGAGCCGAGCATTCCATCTAAAAATAATAATTATAACAAGCACCGCGTTATTTTCCGCCCAATCGTGGCGGCAGCGGCACTGTTCAACCTCAAAATTATAACAAACATAAGACACAGTAGAGACAGGGAGAGTAGAAAAAGAGGAGCTATACAAAAAAAAAAGCAGAAAGATGAAAAGTCATACAAACCTGCTGAGAAACAAGCTCAGGCCGACAGGAAATCCGGAAGAATCAAAAAAATAGACCGTGACATTCCATATTTTCTTAAAAATAGCAATGTTGATCTTACGTTGTTTTCCTTTTTCATACACCACCCATGCTGGCGCGAGCGATCGCGAGCGCGCACACTGCGATGATGCACACGTTTCCCCGCGCGTGCGATTATTCCCGGAAATTCAACGTCAGTCTTAGGCGCCGCACTGCAAGACAGCTCTATCCTCGCCAAGTCAGCGGAGTCAAATCCCCGAAAATCTTCGGAAAAAATTGTCTCAAGACGGATCGAGCGAGGCGAGGTAAGGAAACGGCGAGTAGACGGCGGAGAGTTTTTACCTGGAGAAATGAGCTATATAGACTATATTGTATATAGTAGTAGTGTGCGAGGGAGGAGGGACCGAGCCTGCGCGTCGAACTGATTCTCGGGATACACGCGCACACACGTATACGACTTGTGTGAGTGTGTGAGACGCGCATGCGCGCCTCCACTTGCCTCTCCACGATTTTACAAGAAACACACGCTGTAATATTCGAACGTTGTAAGCGATGGGCACGTTGGTTTGTAATGGAAAATATCGCGGCTAAAAATAAGCCATTAAGCCAAGCTCGAACATCGCCACGAGGGCTTGCCAGAAGCCCCGGAAACGCGGCTCTTTGCAAACTTAATAGCAAAATCAATACAATAGACGAACACTTGAGAATCAAATGTATAATCAATACTTTATGCAAAAGCGATAAAGTTTATAACGCGGGCAAGGCGCGGCGGTCTAGGCGTTAGCCCGTATATGTATATAAGACACGTCGCTTGGCGGCGCCGACGCCTTAAATATTGTTGCGGTGCGGCGGAGGACTACCATTTTTGTTTTTTAATCGTCGCTATGAATGAGCCAAAATATTCGGAGAACGCACTTTTGATTGTCGATTGAAAGTAGGAAATGACAGCTACAGCTGATTCGTCGTTTTGGAGCACGACGTTCTCGCCACCTTTCGTTATGCCTGGAATTCATTTTAGGACTCGCGGAGGCTATAATTTAGCAAAAGTTTTGTGTAATTAAATTCGCACGCTATCGAGGTTTTTTTTCAAAGCAAAACGAGGCGTATTCGCGCGTTTCCTTTCCGCGTTTCGAAACTTAGAAATGCGGCTTGACGCTTTAGCCGGTTTCGCCCGAATGAAAAGACGGCTTTTTGTGCGTCCCTGATATTGGGAGCAGCAGGCACTGCCATTTGCCAAGCAGCCATCAGGCAGCAGGTGTTGATTTGGTGCTTGGAACATTCGAGTGTTTCGACTGTGTTTTTTTGTTTTTGTATAAAGCCCTATATCAGAACATCTGTCTGCTTCTCTAACAAAGAGAGATATATATCCAGCTGCTGTAAATATTTCGATATTCAAGGGGAAGAAGAGACAAAAAGATAAGGTTTCAAGATGTCGAAAATGGGAAATTACGATGTGCCGCACGACGACGGACCTGGTTTCGTCGGTATTAAGTTTTGCCAAGAATGCAATAACATGTTGTATCCCAAGGAAGACAAGGAGAACAAAGTTTTGATGTATGCGGTAAGTCGAAACTCGGGCTATGAGCGAGTCTCCGTTGTTTTGGAGCAAGTCTGTGTTTTTTTAGGTTATATTTACGTCTTCATGTAAACATGTTTCCCGAAGACTCCGTATAATAATTATTCCGTTGTTGTTTTTCTATTTCAGTGCAGAAATTGTGATTTCAAAACACTCGCCGACAGCAGTTGCATATATGTCAACAAAATTATGCACGAAATTGAGTAAGAAATTTTTGTTGCTACTACTTTTTGTATATCTGATGGTTTCCTGAGTTGATTTTTAATGTAATCACTTGTACTTTTCAGTGAATTGACTCATATAGTGGCAGATGTCACATCGGATCCAACTTTACCAAGAACTGAAGATCATCCGTGTCCAAAGTGCACTCACCGTGAGTCTGTATTCTTCCAAGCCCAGACCCGACGTGCTGAAGAAGAAATGAGACTTTATTATGTATGCACAAATCAACACTGCACGCATAGATGGACAGAATAAAAGTATTATGTTATCATAGAGATTAAGGCAAATTTAATTATTGATATAAACTCCTTTTACTTTATAACAAAAAGCTATTACAATAAAAGACTAATTTTATCAAAGACATTTCTGTTATTTAATCTACACCCTTCTTTTGTCATTTTACGTTTTCAGTCGAAATTTACAATGCTTTATTTCAATATTTACTGTTTAAAAGGGCAATGTAGCTTTAAAAATTATAACTGCATTATGTCTGTCTAGGGAGAAATTTCGTTCTGCTACGGCCCTGGCTCTTTTAATACTGACGCAACTTAACCTAGAACGTGTCTAATACGATATAGGTGCGTTTGCGTGCGTATATAATATCGTAAATAAGTTGCCAAAATTCAATCTCGCGGTTAGCCTATTGGAGAACAGGAAAGCTGACAAAATATATCTAAGAGGTTGGGCGGACTGTTCCAAATTTGGTTCTGAAAACAGGTGTGATTACTCATTAGTTTCTTGTCCTCTTTGCTATAAACTAGGTATGCCTTTATAGTATATCAAAGATTTCGTGCACTAACAATTTTATTTACTTTCTTAATGGGCTCATCG
>UCQR01084623.1:2200-16223 GCA_900474235.1 Cecidostiba semifascia | reverse complement strand
TTGTAAGAGAAAGCTAATAAAAACCTTTTATTTTTGTAGTTTCAATTAGTTTTCAAAGCAAATAGCAAAGCAAAAAAGAAACCAAGCCAACTGTTAATTCCAACTCCCCACACACAGAGATATGCACATACCCAATCCGACTGTGTACACACGCACACATACACGCGGCGACTAGATGCACAACAGTTCAGCCAAAGTAAATTACACACACGTAGCTATACAGTAGATGAGAAAATTAACTCACCGGCGGTACACAGTCGTGGATCCTCGTCGTAGCCTTCCCGGCAGTCCGGCGCCCCGTCGCACAGGTATTGTATCGAGATGCACGTGTTGTCCTCCGGGCATTTGAACGGCTTGTACGGATGGCAGGACTCGCCTTCTTCCCAAAACAGAAACAGTCGTGCATTAGAGAGTCTGACGCGCATGAATATTGAACGGGAATTATCGCGTCGACAACGTATACGCGTCCTCCTCGTCGTCGTCGTCGCTGCTGCTGCTGCATGCAGCGCTAATGTATTATTGTCGTATTATGGGATATGAGGTAGACTGCAGAGAGGATTCACGTCGTTTCATTCATGC
Source organism: Cecidostiba semifascia (assembly GCA_900474235.1). NCBI lineage: Eukaryota > Metazoa > Arthropoda > Insecta > Hymenoptera > Pteromalidae > Cecidostiba > Cecidostiba semifascia. The sequence goes on along the minus strand of UCQR01084623.1, from coordinate 15,644 downwards.
CGTCGCAGAGAGAATGTAATTCGGTTGCTGAATCTATTATAGGACTTGGAGAATTGCATTTTTTCCTGGGAGATGGTCGAATGTATGATTACTAAAACTATTCGCTTGATCCTGATTAGAATTGCACTATATAATTGATTAATAACGAAAGCTATTTTTTTACGTTTAGGAGATGCGGATACAAAAAAAAACTATAAAGGCTCGTAAAGCATGTTTCATTTGACGACGTCAGACCTTTGCGTCATTCATTCCTCTGTGCGTTTACGATCGCTTTCAGAGTGCGATGCGCGATACGCGGACAGTGAAATGTTGCTGATATATTATTTTATTCCCCTCGAAATACGACGCGATCGAACGTAACAAAAATATCGATGAGATTATATAATTATGTAATTAATCTCCTACTCTAATGTAATCGAGCTATGTATTTCAATTTTACGTAACTCTAACGTTAACATAACATGGAATTTTCGATAAATTTCAACATTGATAATCGAATATCAGAAATTAAGGTCGCACATTCGGTTTACTCATTCGAATTCGAATTCGTATAGTACAATATTTAATGAAAAAGACCAGCGTATTTCTCGGAAAGGCAATATAGAAAATAAACATATATAATAATGGAAATGTGCAATTAACTCTTCACGCGTATATGTCATACCTAATTTCGCAATTGAGAAAAACAGATGTATATCATTCAATGATCAACTGTATCAATAACGTAATGTTTTCACGGTAAACACTGCAGGCATTCAATTACTCCCCCACCGGAAACAATGAAAAATTCAAAAGCAAAAGGTCGTCTTATCACGCGGTGTAACAAAAATACCTCAAACTTTTATAACGGCGCGTTCCGCGAGAGTGCACCAGGTAAGAAGCTTGCTCGATGACTTAAATATTAGATAAGCCATTTGCTGCGTGCTTGTAGTGTAAGCTGCTACTAGTCTAGTTGTAAACTTATTCGCTCTTAATTATATAAGGCAAAGTTAATTTACTGATGCGCACTGGAGAGGAGGGCAATAAGATCTCGTTTTGTGTAAGATGGCTTGAATAACAGGGTGATTCTTTTTGTAGCTCTTTCAGGCCTTCACTGCTGCCAAATTCCCTATATAAAAAAGTCATGACCGGATGATAGACGTTATGCGATTGGCATATAAAAATTTGATAGTATAAAACAGTAAAAGAACTAAAGATGCTGAACGATTCTTTGAATACGTTTTTAATTTTTTTAAATTACGAGAAAGTAAAATAATTGACTTGATGTTATTTTCAAATTTTGATCAAATCAAAATTTCGACTCGTAAAATTCAAGTCAAGAGGTCGAGCGTCTCATCAAACATTCACCGCTCAAACTTTCCTCTTACCTCCAACTTTTTTCGTCTCAATTTCACGTATCCCATCCGCAAGCTCAATCCTCTTATTCGCAAAGTCCAAATTTTTTTCCCTCCACCAACAGACGAACGCGTTTGAAATTCAATGCGTCCCTTAAAAAAATAATGACGCTGCGCTCATTTTTCCGCGGCGTCTCTGAAAATAAAGCTCGAGCGCGCCAACAGCAGTACACCGCTTTTACACGTACGGAGAACTCGGTACATATTCAGTTTACCCGGACGAGAATAAATCAATCGCGGCTCTTCGGAAAGGGAAACAACAGAATACGATCGCTGCATCGAGGAAAATATGTCGCGAGTGATGTGTGTCTACTGTCTCTGCTGTTGGGGGTGTAATTCAAAAATTCAAATTCCGATGTGTGTGCATCAGTGTAACTGATGGGATACAAGTCGTCCGTGAAATTCGGAGTTTTTTGCGATGCAGTTTATTGAATTCATTGCGAATAAATTCGGATGGTTGAAGAATTTAGGGTACATTTTATATTTACGATTTTTACTGCAGGGTTGGAATTTAAAGTGAAATCGTTTGAATATTACTATATATTTTGAAACAATTTACACATCAGCGTAGCCAGCTCTCAAGACTCACTATCAAACCCAACTGCACCGATGAGAGGCTTCAGTTTTGAAGAGGATGTTGAGAAAGCAAGGAAATACGAGCTTCATTCACTGAGCCCCACTTCACCAAACTTTGTATAAATCTTAAAATAAATTACTATACACGTGTACGATGCGAGCCAGTAGTAAAATTCAATTATGGCCAGGCGAGAATCAGTTATTGAGCAATATGTGTGAATTAAACCCATCATATTTTTATCCTTCTGCAGCAAAAATCTCTCAAACATATAAACAATATACACTATAGTAACGACGAAACTCCATCAGAGTCCACAACTTTCAATACAACTCGAACAAGCCATCGATCGCAAATCAGAATCCGAGCAAAAGCCGCAGAGGCTACCGCAGCGTAAATTACTTATACCGACAGTCCAACGAAATTTTTCCCCTCACTATTTTGTATTATCATGTGTTACAATTATCATGTACAGTCCCTATATACCTTAACGTGTATATACTATATATGCCTATAATACACTCGGGAATGGAACTATCGCGAAATTGAAATTTCGCTCGATGCTCCCAATTCGCGTGTGTAATTAAGATCGAAGCTGCAGTTTGCGTACACACACACACTCATACAAACAAGGTGTGTACCAAGGTCCGATGAATATTTGGAGCGCGAAAGGTCTTCCACCTTATATATGCGCGTATTATTTAACCGGAGCATGTGTACACGCGATAAGAAAGCTGCGCGCGCGGTGGAAAAGCCGCGATTAAAGTTCAGCATATACGCGATGTAGTCTGCTACTGCAGCGTATATCTATACAGTATATGTACACCCCCGAGAGAGGGAGTATCTTGATGTATCCTACACGCGAGAGCGCTTGATATATCGTATAAAATAAATGTATTTGAGAATTTAAAGCGCAATTTAAATGAGCGGAGAGGGATGCTTTTCAATTTCCGGGATAAGCTTCGTCGATAATTCGAACGGTATATTATGTAAACACGGGGGCAGTTTAAATTTGCATCGGAGGCTAGTTTTGCATTCATGAATAGAGTCTTCTTGGAAGAGATGATCGATAATTTCTGGGGCGGAAATAAGGGGTTAGCGGAAAATTTTACTAATTTACATTCATGGCTCTGTATATATGCATGATGCGTGGGCTGCGGTTGCGAAATCGTTCGAATGGAAAAATTTGAGCGTTACTGAGCTACGACTAGTGTGTAACTGTTGCGGCGATTTTAATTAAAATCCGCAGAACGGATGAAAGTCGGAATCGAACATTTCAACAAGAGGAAAAGAGAGCGGAAAAAATTGTTATTTCTCTCGAGCGATACAAAAACAATCGCCAGCGCTCACACACACACACACACACACACACAGCAACGCGCGGCGCGTTTTCCCCGGCTATCTTGAGATAACGAATCGTAATGCTCGAGACCCTCTACATAGACTCTCTCTCTCTCCGAGCGAAAATTGTCGCCGAGCGATAAGCCACGACGTTGCTTGCCTCTTGTTCTTTTTTCCCCCCATTTTGCGGCTCTTTATTATTTTCTCATCTCCGCAGCCTGGGATTACTACCTTGTGTGTTTCGAGTAAGTCCTCTCTGCTTTTAGAGCTCATGTGCTTTACGCTAACCCGAGCTGCTTTCGAAGAGTGTAACCTGGAATTTAGGAAAATAATTCGGTAAACGCGAGAGATGAACGTGCTTTATTATTACGTAATAGCCCTGCTTTAATTACGCTTAATAACTAGCTCGGTAATAAAATCAGCCAGCGTCGAGTTTTCAACATGACAACATTTTCCGGAAAAAGGAGAGAGAAAAATACGTAAGAATTTTGTCGGTCGATTACTCCAATTAAATTATTCCTTCCATCACACGCGAGCCTCTCGTGTCCAGTTCCCGGAAGAAAGTAGCCCCTCGTGTGCATGCAGCCGTGTTTTCTCCGTCCCTCGAGGCTTCGAGAAAAACTTGCAGCGCTAGGCGCGAAAAATTCTGGAATTTCGAGCAAAGAAGAGATAATGAAATTCCACGCCGTGCTTTGTTTGTCGAGCCTTCAGCTGAGGTGACACTACGGGGATGAATGACGCGCGGCGAAAGTGGAACTTGTGCTTGGGAAGCTTTGTTTTCCCAAGCGCTGGTTGGAATTTTCAGCGATATTATTGCTAACTAGCTACCGTGCACGTGGAAAATGGAAAATTAAAAATTTCCCGCGTAAACAAGATCCTCGTTACAGATAAACAGGGAAAAGAAGTAGTCGCAATCAGCGTGTGGGTCGACGCGACAGTTTTATTTTTACGGCATATTCCCTGGAGCTAGTTGCGCAGATAAAAAGCAACGGTTCGGCTAATAAATAATTTAAAACGACGCAGGCGCGCGGAGAGAGAGAGGCTAATTTTATCGCTCGAGTTATATTAACGATTTAAATAAAAGCTCGCGAGCGAGCTAGCGCAAACTCCGGGGGCTTTGTTTCGAGGAGAAGCTCGTTTGGAATGTTTTATGGAGGCGTAAAAAGTCGAGGAATACAAACCTTTTGTTGACTTTGTGTTGTTAATGATATATACAAGATAGAAGGAAGTATGATATGCACTCGCCGACGGAGTATCTTTCATTGCATGCATGTCGTTTTGCACGTTTGATTCTTCGCTACGCACTGAACATAAATTTCGCGTCACTTTTGTATGCACATACTTTAGTGTGCCTGCGTACATGAAATTCCAGATTGATTAAATTTTCTTAATTAGGTTACAGTGCAGTCGATCAATTTTCAGGCGACCTACTCACAATGCAGAAATGTTTCCTGACAATTTGTTCTTTATCTCGCAGCGTCGGCGGTATATGAGTAATGAGACAGCGCTAAACTAATCAACGACCAGTAAATGCTACTTTTGGAAGAAATTCATTTTAAAATATTAATATATATTATGTGCGTGAAATATCCTCTGATCATATTCGACTATTCGCAGACACAGTCCTTGGAAATCCAATCCTTTAATTCGCACACCAATGATGGCATCATAAACAAAGCAATGATCTCAACTGGATTCCGTAGTGTGCAACTTGAAACGCATCCTCTGCGTCAGGTATACAATATACACCGCTGCATTATCTCGCGTTACCTCACAGCGCTGCTAATAAAGACTCGAACGAAACTTTCCTTCGTTAAGTGCAGTAGCAACGCTTCGTATTTTTCCCTCCTTCGGATTTACGCGAAAAGTTCGGCAGACGTACATTTTTATACATTCGGTATATACATGCAACAGTGTAAATCAGCGATAATTGTTCTCGTTTTTATAAAGATGCCATTTTTTTCAAACTTTGTTAGACTTTTTCAGGCTACTGTCGGTCTTTTTAACTTGGCGTCGCTGGGAAATTTAATAAATGAAAAACTTTCGAGGGCCGACAAGTTTGGCGTTTGTCGAACTCGGCTCCGAAGCGGTAACTGCTAAACCAATAGCAAAACATCGTGCCGACGACTATACTCGGTTTAAAAAAGTTACTCCTGACTGTCTGCTGCAGAGAGAGAGAGAGAGAGAGAGAGAGAGAGAGAGAGAGAGAGAGAGAGAGAGAGAGAGAGAGAGATCCATTTTTAGTATTCCCGCGGTTTTCGCGTATATACACGTCGATGCAGTGTTAAAAGCTCCTGTATTACTAGTTCCATTTAGTTTTGGTGTCTTCTTATGCAGAGAAAAAATCAGTTGTAGAAGCGTCGAGCCTATAATAATGAACCGTAAAACAAAGCCGTTTTGAACTGGCCTACTTCGAGTGCTTCCCATTACAACTTCAGACTCTCTATATAGTATCTGGCTAACGCCGATATAGATGGCTCTTTTCTGCTTCCCTATATGTCGGGCTGATACTTCATGCTATATGTAAGGGCATTTCATTTTCAGAAGAAACATTTTTCTCAGATACAACGATTATTTAGTTATCAACATTGAAGTACATTCTACAGCGTCACGGTAATCGGACTGCACGAATCATATAGAAAAATGCTTCGAGCCAACGAGATCTGTAAGTATCGATTGTGAAATTCCAATGGCGCTTTTTTGTCTTGAAATTTTGATGTGAAAAGAAGTCGCATTCTAGATCTAGTCTATACTGACCCGTACGCGAAATAAAACTAGCGACAGCAGTGTTTCTGAAACAAACTTTTTTTAACGACGAATCGATTTGGATTCGTGAATTAAATTTATACATACCGAATATAGATTCGAAGCAAATGGTAAAATTCAAAAAATCCATCGCATCGTCCCAATCCATAACAATATACATGTCCGTCGCAAACGTCCCCATCAAAAGCCCATATCGACTATTCAACCTCGCACTATCCCCGGAATTTACGATCAAACGTTATAGTAGTATAATATATACCCCAAGAGAAATAGAATAACGAAACTGCTGCACACAGCCAAGTCATTTCTCCGACGTACGGCAACTTTTTCCCCAGACGCCACACTGCAGTATTCCCTCTCTCACGTATACACCCACGCACAAGCTCACATGCACAGAGGGTAATTATTCTACTTTACACGAGTGTTCTCTTTCTGCCTGCTCGAGTTCGCCAAGCTCGCGCGCAGCCCGATAATTACGTTGCAATTAGAGAGAGAGAGAGAGCCCGGTTGGTGGTGGCTCATAAAGCCGATTGGATGCTTCCTTGATTCCCCGCGTCGATTGTCGAGGAGCTTTATTACTTATTTAATTAGCCGGACGATCTGATTTGTTATCGGCTTAATTGACCGGGTTTTAATTAATTGTCGATATAGGGCTTGGCTCGTCGTCGATCTACAATATGACATTCTAATTGTAGAATTGTTTTTTAAGCTATAAGCGCCTCGTTATTTTCTTGGAAAAAATTTTCTAATTCAATTACAAAATGACAGACCGCGTAAAGTAAGTCTAAAGTAATGTTCACAGTCAATTATCTTGAAAGATTGTCGTTCGAGATAGCGAAAAAGTCGATATCCGTGCGCGCGGCACTAGCTTCGTTCAATTCGTTCGAAGGCAGTTTCTTGCATGCACTCGATGTTATTCTTTTACCGCGAACGTGGAAGGATATCGAAGAAGCAATTTTAGTTGGAGTTAACTAAGTTGTTACAGTGTTTTTAATGGGCAGTAGTTATGTGGAAAATTGCTCGGTTTCTAGTATTAGTTTGCTGTGTTCCGAAGAATGAGTCGACAATCGAGACCATAGTTGAACGAGTTAAAAATTTAAAGTACCATCAGGTGGTGATTTTCAGTTCGTTTCGACGAAATTCAGGCCTCAAGCTTGTGAAATTCATGGAACAGATGAAGACGATCTTGATAGACATCGAAGACATCAAATATGCTAAGGACGATGAACCAATTTACTCATCATCCCTCGGAATATCCAGAACATCAACTCTGTGTATAATAATACTTGAGAACGGCGAGATTGATGATGGAATTGAAAGGGCGCACGATGTAATGAAGTTCCTCATCGAAGCGTCACCAACGTTAACTCGTCCCAAGTGTCTGATCGTTACTGATGATACATACTCGGAAGAAAATTTCCCTAGAATTTTGTTGCAAGCTTGGTCATTAAAATTTCTGGATTTCACCATTGTATTGGTAAACGACGAAGGTCCAGCCCAAATGATCAGTTACGATCCATTCGCAAAGTCTTGCAATACCGATGAAGTGACCAAGACCAGTGTACTGTTTCCTGACAAACTGAGCAACATGAACGGGTATCCTCTGAAAATACCGATCTACTACCTTCCGCCATACAATTCTTTTTTCCTCAAAGATGGCAGAGTAACTTCAGTGGATGGCTACGACTACCCTTACATCGAGATATTTTCCAAAAAGTTGAACTTCTCACTGCAGCACCTCATAGTCGAAGAAGCCACGAACGTCACGGCGTTGTTTGAAAAGTTGATCTTGCTGCTGGAAAAGAACGAAGTGAGCCTAATACCGAAACCTCTGTATCTAGGAACACACTACTACGGCAGAAATGTGGTGATCGGAAAAGCCTACCGCGACACTCACTACATACTGGTGGTACCCATTTTACCAATGTCAGAGATGAGCGTTTACATGCGGATCTTGGCAAAACTGTCCTACTTTCCACTAAACGTTTTGATTCTCAACTTTGCCTTTCGTCTGCTGAGGTTTCACTTGAATCAATGGATCCACTTGTTGCAAATGCTGCTGGGCTCATCTTTGACTAAACAGCCGCAGAAAGTGGCTGAAAGGATTGTCTTCTTCACCGTGGTCTTGCTGTCGATGATCTTTTCCTCGGATGTATTTGCAAGTTTGACGGATACAAAGGTGGCCAACAACGAGGTACCGTTCGAAACTTACGAGGAAATACTTTCTTCGAATTTGAAGGTTTACGCGATGATAACAGCTTCGGGAGAAGAAAGTGCTCTGTTCGAAAAGCTGGAAGCACGAAATATCAAAAATATATCCGATTGCATCTCGGAATCAACAAGGTTCGTTTTTCGTAACAAACTTTTCATTTTACAATGTAGCTTCAATGACGTCACAATACTTACAATGCGAAACTCATCACGACTTTGAAATTCATTCAAAGTCGTAGAAACTCGTTAAAAAAATATTATACGTAATTCAAATTCCAGAACGAAATGCTGCATTTGCATAGCCCCCAAGTTAGCCGCGATATACCTGATCAACGCATACGAGCATAAGGACAAGCCAACGCTGAAAATGTCACGGCTGCCACTCGACTCCGAGAAGCTGGCATTTGGATTTGAAAACGCCTCTCCGTACGTCGAGAAAATCGACGTGGTTTTGCAGGCTCTGATCGAAGCCGGAGTTCAGTCCTCCTGGAAGTACACGCAGATGTACGATAAGGTCAAGTATCGGAAGAGACGGTGGGAGAAAAGGATCGTGGATGCAGACTCTTCGGAGAGAATTGTCTTTCAGTTCGCCGCCGTGCTGCTCTTCTTCTATTCCATCGCCACGGTTATCTTTGCCGTTGAATTGTTAACCAAGAGGATGGGTCCTCGGGTTCGAAGAATGTTTATTGTTCTCTTGATGAAGTACAATTGATCGTCTAATTTTCACTGTTTATTCGTCAATTAAACAGCAATAAAAAGTCATGCATATAAACCTATAGCACCCAGAAATTCCTTTTACGATTTTTTGCTTTTTTCATAATAAAAGAAGATTTTTCCACGAGCGCATTCATACACGTTACGATACGGGAAATAAGGTAAAAAAAGCAGCGGGTTGCTCGAGTCCTTGTGCCCTTTGCGCGCCGGCTATTCCGGCGGGGCTCGCAAACTGTTTGAGAAAGAGATATCACGAGGGAGAAGGAGTAGCTGAGGCCGGAAGTCTTCCGTTATGCGGACTCGGTAAATTTAATCCGTGGAGGCTTCTGTATAAAGTTGCGGGGCGAAATTGATTGGCGCGGCTTTTGGCACGGGGACCGGGTCAATTAATTGCTGGAAAGTTATTGAGCTTCATATGGTCATCGATAACTTTTAAAGTTCAGGATGCCATTTCGAATAGTTTCGTAATCTATTCCTGACAAGTTCCATTTGTATCGTGAGATTATATTGTGTCACTCGGAATTAACTTTCGGATTCACTGTAACGTGTCAGAAGTAGCGCCAGCTGAGGTAAAGTCGTCTCTTGAAATTGAGATAAAGTGCAAGCAGTATATACATGGATTTGCTGAGACGCGCCAGACGTACGTCGTTCTAGTTTTTTCTCTCTTTATATAACAAAGTTATTTCTTGTAATACAAATGTGTCTGACTTGGGCGGTTATAGCATGAGGCCTGAGAAGGCAGTTTTTTTTATATAAATCCCAGATATTAATCTTGAAAAATCCATTACCTCGCTCCAACGTTTTTTTTTCTCACACAAGCCAATAGGAAAATCGATGCGCCTCTCATGGGCACACGGCGGCACACCCGCACCAGGACATATCCTAGGCAAAAGCGCCTGGAAATTTCATCAAACCAAGCCACTACTGCAATCACAACACTTCCTCCCTCTGCATCAACACCCGCACGCACGTACGTACATACTGCACCAGTGCCGCGCTAGTGCAATTTTCTATTTACGCAGCAAAAGCTCGACCCCCGCAGCTGGCTGTAATCACTTCATTCTCCGAGATTAAGCGGCCCGACGAAATTACTCGGCTTCGTGTTCCGTGCGGATCGACGCTTGGGAAATTTCAGAATTCCCCGAACGAGTACAGCAGGTGTGCGCCGATCGATAGGTCGTTCTTAGCTCTTTTAATGGGAAAAACGTTCTGCTCGGGTCGACGGAAAAATCGTATAAATACACCTATATAGGTATGCAGCGAATGTGTCCCGGACACGGAATTATTTGCTCGTCCCGCAGCTTTTATGATACGTTCGGGTAAGAATGTGTGTGTGTGTATGTGGGTATCGATCGCTTCTCGGGGGATTAGATCTGCAGTTGACGGACGGTTTGGCGGGTTATGGCTGTGGAATTAGAAAACGGATTTACGGTCGAGCGTTAAAACGGATGAAGCTCATACTTACGAATTGCGCGGGAAAATAGGTATATATAGTCTTGGTGGAATTGAACATTTTTTCACAACTCACCTGCAACAGAGAAAGGAAAAGTTGTAATTAGCAAAATTAAAAGTTTCAATGCTCGCAGAGACCACTTATTTCAGGCCAACTCTCGGATCTGATGCCCGTAATCAGCAATGAAAACTTTGGAATTGCTAATAGATAAGACTGATATATAATACGTATTCGATTCCGGTGTAATTGCGCTATTATTCAAAAGAAAAAGAGGCCGCCCTCGCGTTACACCAAACACTGTTTGTTCTTTATAGCCTATAGGTACACCGTCTTTTTTTCCATGCAGCTGAGGCATTCCAAGTGCCCGCGTAATTGTAGCTTTGAGGCTTTCGCTGCGGCGGTATATTATACATATGACGAAAGATTTTCAAGGAAATTTTCAAGGACGTGTAATAATAACTCGCCTTTGTTCGACAATTTGAAAATCCAATGAAAATTCATCGGGTTATCTCGAGGCTGAACCGATATCACGTGCAGGACCAACGCTGCAACCAGTTCCGTCTAGGATTCACCTCTGGATATTCGCGGACGTGCTGCTCAAAAGAGGCAATTTATCAGCTTTTGATCGACCGGACGTGCTGTCCCAGTGGATTTTAATGACGAGAGAGGCCTTTCATCCGCTATCCATATTATACTTCTGCCCAAGTGTCTGGATTTGCAAAAAATTTTTAATATTTTCTCAAAGCCCTTACATCAGCTCACCAGGTTCAAAACTGAATAGAAATAAGAGGATAAAGCTGAATATAAAATTAGTTCAATTACGAACACAATAGCGAAACGTAATTTTCTCTCGCAAACAACGAGGTGCGTCGTTCGACGTAAATATATAAACTGATGTAGAATTCCGAAGGACTGTCTCGAGGAAAGAAACCAAGGGACAGGGTTATGAGAGCATCAGGAATATTGATTATCGCGCGCGAAGAGAGATGCGCGATGGAGGATTAAAAGTTTAGTGCACTGGAGGTTGTTAAAATTTATTTGTTTCCGGAATTTAGTTCGCCGATGATGAGCTTCGGATAATTGGATTCGCGACAGGCTTTGTTATCGGGATTTTCACGGCTTTTTTTTCATCGACGGTATGTGTAAAAATAAAGGTGTTTTGCTTTTTTTTATAGAAATTGAACGGCAAAGTGGTACTGCAATTTCTTCAATTAGGTATTTAATTCGTTTCGAGCTAGCTGCGTCGAGGGGAAAAAATTAATACGTCAAAGAGTAATCGAGTTTTAAAGGGGATCTCTAACGCGATGCGAAGCGTTAATTCGCAAGAAAATTTTATACGGCAATGTAAAATAACGCTCAAGTGGATGAGGATATACATATATTCAGAAATTTGTAGAAACGTGCAAAGTCTTCGTGACGCCTCGAATCCTCTTGAAAAATGTAACCGAAGCCAACGCGCTGACGCCTACTGAATCCTCAAACACGTGCAGATTTTCGTCAGATTTCAAAGCTTGAATTCAAAAGCGCACGATTTTACATCTTACTTTTTACAAGCACACCGTCCACTCTAAAATCCATCAGCTTGCTAATTAAGCCGAAAAAAGAAAATCCTCCTCGCCTCATCAATAATCCCGTCGCAATTTTCGCATAAGAAAGCAGCTGGCGTCGAAGAATAGAAAGCCGCGTCACTGCACTATACATCTTCACGAAGTGGGAAATCAAGTATACGTAAATAAAGAGAGAGAGAGAGAGAGAGAGAAGAAAGAGGCACGTCCTCAGCTGCATTTTTCACGAGCAAGCGCGCGGATTGATACTCCGAGCTTCACAATGGATGATAAGCATCGATAATTCGCGAGGCGCGAGACTCGCTTCGCGGATTACATAGTGATGAGGCTGATTGTAGTGTTCGGGGATGGTGAGCTTGTAAAATTTACGACTGGGATTGATGCGAGTAGCTGTGCTTTTTTTAATCTCTCAAATGGAAGCGGTGAGATGAGTGCGTCTACTTGAACTCGCTGACAGATCGACGAATTTTTTTTAAGATTGAAATTTGAAAGCGATACGTATCCGCGTATATAATATTTGACGATGGAAATAGCTGAGATAAAACATGCATTTCGGAGTACGTAGAACAGAATAAAAATTCCCCAGAGAGAAGCATTATAGCTTCTGATAGCATCGAGAGGGGAGCAGGGAGGAAATTTTCCAGAGGAGCGCCGCACGTTTACGGCGAAGCGATACCGGAGAGGCGCACTCAATGCGGCATGAAAGTTTAGAGGGAATTTCCGTAAAACGAATGCACGGTAATTGCTGATATAGAGCTCGACAAAGGCTTTACACTCCGTTTCGTAATCTTCTTTTGTTACATCGTATTTCCATCCCAATAATAACGTTGCTAGAAAAAAGAAAAAAAGAAAACGTCAATTTCAACGTTTCTTCTACTGATAGTACTAATAAGAAACCACAGAGCCGCATCCTACACGATAAATCGCCCTCACTCTTATCAAAACAGACACAGAAAAAAAGCTCGAAAAAAGCTCGCCGCACGATAACGCTCGCGCGCGAGGGGCGGAATAAAAATTCACGCTAATCGGTCGTTCTCTCTCTCTCTCTCTCTCTCTCTCTCCCCCGACCGCGATAAAATCAGAGGAATCCCACGTATTATTATTTGCGGAACGTGAAAATCGAATCGCGTGTAGCCGATGATTCGGCAAAACATACACACACACAGCCGCAGTGCTTTTCTTCTCATGCATAAACATCGCGAGGCACGAGGAATTTTCAAGCAGCATAAAGCCGCGAGTGTAAAAAGCGCGTAAACTTCGATCCTGCACGCGAGAGTTTTTATTAAGCGTCGCGCTCGAGTTATGAAAGCTGGAATGATTCTTTTGCTGTTCTACGGAGGTGTAAAACGGATGTTTAGCTCCTCTCTCTCCCTCTCTCTCTCTCTCTCTCTCTCTCTCTCTCTCTCTCTCTCTCTCTCTCTCTCTC
>UCQR01084612.1:0-10623 GCA_900474235.1 Cecidostiba semifascia | reverse complement strand
ATAATTCACGTTAATAAATTGTATTTGCGGAATAAATCAAAGGTAAACTGTGTCAATTTACTCGAAAATCAATTAGTATTGAAAAGAGGAAACGTTTTCAATAACAATGTGTACCGATAACGTAAAAGGCAATTACTCTCAGCACATGTTTAACAAAAAAAATTAGCATTTCGCAAACGCTGCAGGTGAAATATATACTCTCAACTACAATCAACCATTACGTGCACATTTATCCGAACAAACATCAGCCGTGAGATATTTATGTGCGTTAATCTATGAAAATATTCAATCAGGAAGATCAACGAACTCAACTCTACGCGAAACACTCCTCGAGATCCACAACAAGCTACGAACTTGCGATTCTAATCGTTTATAGATTCAAAGTCAAGATGATATGCACTTTTTTAATTGTATATACAACAATGTACGCACATTACGTAAGTGTGTGGAGCAATATAAGTTCAGTGCAACGATTCATCGATTCAGCAAATAGTCTATGGAAGGACGACACGTAATGATACCCATAGTTTATTTTTCGCAAGAATCTAAGGCGTATATGTAAGGATGAGAAAAAAAAACTGAAAGATTTATAGTCCGTGTACAAATGGTAATTTAGTAGCCATTGCGCGACACCTACTCGAGCAATATAACGAGTCTTTAGATGCGTCAAACGTTCGAAATGATTTTTGATAATGAAAATTAAGCAGTGTTTTTTAAGACCTCTATATCGCGATTGTACATCTTTTCTTGGCATATACTGCGCAATTTATCTGCACGAGAGATCTTGAGGTTAAAAAACACAATTCTCCTTTCATATATAAGAAAACGTCAGCTGTGCGATGTGAGGCAGATATATACAGGTCTATATCTCGAGTCCAGGAATGCTACGATCGATAAGTTTATATTTAAAGCAGTATTTTTTTCGTAAATCAATTTGCCGTATAAGCAAATTATTAATTAATTGCTGTCATTAATTTTATTGTACACTATGTGTATAGGTACGCACACTGCACGTTGAAATTAAAAAAAAAAAACTTTTACCATGAACCAGTTAGCTCATTCTATAAAGTGTTCGCCTATAAATACACAATGAAAATTATAAATATTTTCCCCGATATCCCTCTATAACCTGCACATTCTATTTTAAAGAAAAAAAAACCAACATATAAACAACCAGCTCTCAGTACATTAGACTCGATTCTCGGAACGAAGGGTGCGTTGACCACGACCCTTATACGGAGAATAGGCAAAAACTTTCTACGCAAGGAAACACCGTGTCATTACGCGTCGTCGATGGAGGATAACGATTGTATACGCACCGTCTGCTTTATTCAGACGTCCTCGAGTTTTTTTACATTATAGGTATACGCTCTCGTAATATATACTGGATTACCCGTTCTAAGTATTTTTTCTCAGACGCACTTAACATGTGAATTAAAAATTGTACGAGTCTTGTTGACTCGCTTGACTGTGTCGTTGGAATTTTTCATCTCGCTGTTTCGGTTCCAAAATAAAAAGAGACTGAGATGCACTACAGCTCCTTTTTAAGAATTTATTACAATCGGAGCAGGACTATAACGCTTTGTTGATCAAAGTTTCAAGTTGATAGAACGTTTTCTTCGACGTGAGTAAAAAAAGTCAAATTTCTCAAGGTGCATCGCTCTTTCTCAGAGCCACTCCACTCGCTCGCGTCGTCCCAATTTCAAAGGTCGTGCGCTGGAAACAAATACGTGTCGCGCGCTATACCTACTCCTCCACTCGTACTTACACGTGTGTGTCGCTCGAGAAAATCTTTAAAGAAAAAAAGCGAGTATAGCCCCGAAAACAAGCCTAACCTCTTGCGTCGTAGTCCTTCTTTCAAGAAAAGGATGTTAATAAAAGCATCACCGAGAGTATATACCTATACTTTATAGGATACCTGACTCTCGCATCGGAGACACTCAAAATCCGAATGACCAAAATTTAATGAATGAGAGAAAGAGACAGTTGATACTAACCTCAAAGAGCGCGAGCAGCAGCTTTACGTAGAGCCTACGAACGCCCAGAGACTTTCCCATCGAGGCCAGGAAGATGATCGACAGGAGGAACATGAGAAACGGCGTGAGCAGCAGGGAGAAGCCCACCGACACGACCGACCAAAGCACAGCCATTTTGCGAACTGACACTATACACCAGCTGTATATAACGCTTAGGGAGAGGGAGAGACAGCAGCTCCGCAGCTGTGTATTACTCTATAACTAACTGAGATGCGGATTGATGAAACTCGTCGTCGTTTTGTCGTCGTCAATGCTGCCTGATGCACAACACGCCGCGCGCGCGAGAGAGATCTTCTCCGCTCGAGTCACGGCGATACAATGGGCTTCGACCGTTCGTTACGTCGCGCGCGCAGCGCACTTGGACTCTTTTTCCCCCTTTATGTGTGTATTTTGATAGCATCAACGATTCACACACGTATACATACATATATGTATAGGTATATAGATATATATAGCCACGAGTTATAGCGTCTATTTTTAAATATTTTCGAATCGCCTCTTCGGTAAAGAAGACACACGCTTTACCGACGCTCGGTACACAATGGTACCGGTTGGTACCATGGCATCGCGTGTATATACACAAAACTGTACGTTCTTTTTTTGTTGGAATATGCCTCAAAAATGCAATAACCTTGACGAGAGCTCGGTGTTTTGCGAATTTTCTTTGAAGGTAACGAAGGAGAGAAGAACGAATAGTGTCCAGTCACGGCGAATTTCGAGCCTCCTCTCAGCAGCAGCCACGGAACTAAGCCAATCGGAGCCAAGGCCTATACAAGATATTACAGGCGCGTTACGTGTTTCCCGATTTTTTTTTCTCGCGCCACGGATGTTGCCTATATGGCTGTCAGGATGACGTCGCGTTGTAAAAATTTGTTTGAAATCGATCGAAGATCGGACCTCGTATTTTTCATTGTATTTTTATCAACGAGCATAAAATACAGCAATAAATTCAGTTTTTGCACTCGATACAACAGCGGACGACCTATCACTCGCAAATAGACCAATTTGAAGATAAAACAAGAAAGATAAACAATGCGAGTGTAACAGGTGTTGTGGCGTCGCGGCCACTATCCGAATCAAAAGACCCTAGCCCAGCATAGTAGCAGTGTCTAAAAGCTATATAGGTATAGTTGTATACGCGTACACACCACAGATAATATATCGAGCTTGGCGTGGCGCAGCAGCGTGTAGGTATATAATACATCGCGCATAAAAGCCAATAATTGACGAAGGGTGATTCACACGGGGCGGCCGCTAAACGAGAAAAAGCTTCTGCTCGCGCTCGACGCGGCGGTTACTCGTATATATGTATATATATATACACACACACACACACACACCTATATATAAGTATACACAATATAATATAGGCACCTACGCCACATAGCTACGGCCCTGCTGCTGCGACTGGTGCGTCTGTCCAAAGCCTCCCCCTCTTCTCCCCCTCCCCTCGTGCTAAGCTAACCCGTGTACTGTATACTGACTATAATACTGCTCGCAGCGCAGCAGCGGCGACGATCCGTGGACTACGGTGGCGGCTCGGCGGCGGCGCACTCAACAGATTGAGCCATTGAGGTGTGGCCAGCAAACGGCGGGCAGCCATTTTCTTCGCTATCTGTCGCGCAGGATTTCAGGTAAGTCAGGCCTCGATTAATTCGCGAGTCGTGTCGAAAAGTCATCTCGAGCATATAATCGTCCTTGGCACGTCCTCTTCGTCGGACTGGGATCCGAGCATAAGCTTCGTGACCAGGACGGACTTCGTGCTCGCGCGGAAGCGCGCCGTTCGTCCCTCTCTCTCTCACTCGTTTGTGTGATGCGGCTGTCTCTCTCACTCGCGCTCGTCATCGCCGTTCCTGCACAGCTTACTCACTGACTCGCGCTTCGACCATCAGTTTCTCATTCTCCAGTTTTTCATCTCGACTAACTCTGCCGTGCCGATAGTTTCTGCTATTGTAATACCTAGAAATACTGTGCCTGGGACCCGACTCCTGGGGGATACCAAGGTAATATTGTAAAGTGCGACGCGCCGAGAGTATTCTCATGTTATAGTGTGCAAACAACCGAGGGACTGGCTTGCTTGCTTACATTCGGAGGAAAAACGGACGCCGAGTCTCTCGGAGTGTAATTTTGGAGCAAGCGGACCGAGCTCTCGACTCCTCTTTCTCGATATCTTGTATTATCTATACACTGTGTGCGTGTGCGTCGCGACTCCGGTATTACCGTAGCCCACGACGACGACGTGCCTACATATACCCTCGGCTTCGAGGAGCCTCGAGTGTGAGAGAGAAAGAGAGTGTGTGTGTGTGTGTAAGTGAGAGAGAAAGAGGGCGAGAGCTAGAGAGAGAGAGAGAAAGAAAGAGAGTGGGAGTGCGTGTGTCTGTGTGTGCGTGTGAGCGGAGACGCGTGACACCCGAGCGTCGCCTCCCGGAAGTGAGCACCGAGACAGCCTCTTCGAGGCCAAGAACCTCCGCGCTTATATACTCCTCTTCTGGACGCGTTTTCTTCTCTTGGAAGACAATCTTGCCAAAGATACGCAGTCTTGCCCCTTTCTCGTGCTGTGGCAAGGTTCGTAGCTTGCTTGACAGCCAGAGTGCTTGATTTGGAAGCCATCATTTTCACTGTTTTTTTTTTTATATATATACACACATTTGCTTTGACACACCGTAATAGCTGTAAGATTTGATTGAGTAAAGAGGATGCAGAGTCGAGGAATCTAGATTGACTCTTGTTTTTATTTCCATTCGCAAAGGCTCGCAATCGTAGCATGTGATGCATAACACAACTAGAGACGACGCTGTAAGCGAGAGGGTGGGAAACAGACTGAGAAAGAGTATTCGAAAGATGGGATGCATTATAAGTACACCCAGATCGGCAGATTCGGAATATCCTGGCTCAGGTACGCTCTGCAGATCCTCTTCCATGTACGCTTCTCCAATGCTGGTTAAATACTCTCTAGGGTTTGCCAGATTTTTTTCATCTTTTTTTTTGTTTTCATCGTCGAGGCATAAAGTAGCCAGTAGGTACAGATTTTTTTTCTTTCTTGAGAAATGCCTTGTTCTTTTTTTTTACTATAGGTGCATACATCAAAATCATAGAAAAAGTTGGAATTCCAAAATTCAGATTTAGATTTCAGTCTGATTATCATAAGCCATTGGAATGTAATTTTCTTCTCTGATTCTGAAATTCAATACTCTATAGTAGTTTAAACTTTCTTAAAACATAGCAAAACCTTGCTTTTCAATACTTTTACAGTAGCAAAGAAGACACCAATCTAATAAAACATTCTCAATGCTCCATGGATGATGTCACCCAATATTTTTTTTATCTCAATGAACTCCTCATGACTTTCCTCTCTTGCATACCTTTAGAATTGCATCAGTCTGTGGAATAAATGGCCGCGGATTTTCCGCGATGCGCGACTCCGCGAAATCAAGCGAGATTGTTTGATTCTATATCTTATCAATGTTGCAGATAGGGATAACAATGTTTATAGTTTGTCAGTGTTATGTCAAGATATTTGTCAATGTCACACACTTGCACTATTTGACACATTTGATTAACACACAATTGTCATCAGTAGGGAGCCAGTGCCTAACAATTTCTCCTATCAATGACAAATGCTATAGAACTTTATGAGACTCTTGTGTCGTATAGTTCAGAGAAAAGTAGACATTAGCTAGAACAATTTACAGGTTTGCAAATTATTGTAACTTAGGGGCAATTCTAAAATTAGTCATTACTCAGTTCACTGTTTACAATTGAAAAAACTTTGATTGCCAAGTCAATCTGTGATCATGATATCACAAACCTGAAATATTTATTTTTACATGTATTGTGGTGATGTCATGAGAGCAATGTCTGATAATTTTTCAATCGTGTTTTTTGTTCATCAAGTCACAAACAGAAAACATTTTGTTGCATCTCAACTAATTTATATGAATAATTTTAGAACTTGTCTATATTATGAGATACATAATTGCATTTTGTTATTTAAAAACTTTCATGTCTTTCACTTTGATAGACTAGCACATTGCTCAGCAATATCATGCACTGTATGATAATATACTAAAACTTAAACATTATTAAAAAAAAAAATAACTTTAGGTATAGTCACATATAGAATGTTCATAATTAACTAAAGTACATGCCAGAATATTTAGAGTAATTGTTTAAACAACATGAAATGAGTTCTAATAAGGTTCCAATATTTGTTTTAGGATTCATGGCAGCTATAAGGAAGAAATTGGTGATCGTTGGCGATGGTGCCTGTGGTAAAACTTGCTTGCTGATTGTGTTCAGTAAGGATCAGTTTCCTGAGGTGTACGTGCCTACTGTTTTTGAAAACTATGTAGCTGATATTGAAGTAGATGGAAAGCAAGTGAGTAAAAATCTATATTCATTTTCAATTTTGTAGTATAAGTATAGCTGTTAACGTAATATATGCATTATGCATACTATACACACATGACTAAAAAATCATATCTCTTGAAGAAACAAAGAATAAGATACATCATTTTACAAAATGCAATAATAGAACTATTAAAGTTTTCTTATTTAGAATGACAGAAGAGATTTTTATTTTTATTCTTTGACTTACATATTTATTTTGATGTTTACTTTAGGTCGAGCTCGCCCTGTGGGATACTGCAGGTCAGGAAGACTACGACAGACTTCGCCCACTATCCTATCCTGACACAGATGTCATCTTGATGTGCTTCTCCATTGACAGTCCCGATTCCCTTGAGAACATTCCGGAAAAGTGGACTCCAGAGGTCAAGCACTTTTGCCCTAATGTACCAATCATTTTGGTTGGTAACAAGAAGGATCTGCGCAATGATCCAAGTACCATCAAGGAACTTGGCAAGATGAAGCAGGAGCCCGTCAAGCCCGAAGAAGGCCGCGCCATGGCTGAAAAGATCAGTGCTTTTGCCTACCTTGAGTGCTCTGCCAAGAGCAAGGAAGGTGTCAGAGAGGTCTTTGAAACAGCGACCAGAGCCGCATTACAGGTAAAAATCTAAATCCACACTGTTATCTAAAATATCAAAGTAAATCTTTTAAGTTATAAAAAAACAGTTAGTTAGACTTCAAAATTTAGGTAGCGCGCCACTGAGTTTTCGTATACCATATCAATAGTGATGCGCTTCGAACAAGATACACGTCGTGCGTGAGTGTTCAACATACATATGTTAAAGTACAACTTTTCTGTGCGCAATAACTTCAAAAGAAAGTATATTTTTAATTGTTAGTAAAAATATACTAAGTACCTATGTATACAAGAGTAAAGAACCTTGTGATGACATTTAATCAGTAGATAATATAGAATGATGTCACATTATAATTCAATATTATTTTGAAAACTGATATTTAAGTAACTGAAAAATTTGCTTAGATTCTGTCGAAAAAAAAATTACTTTATACTTTCAAACGCTAAAAGTTTTATAAAAAATTATGGTTATAGATCATAGTATTTAACTTGTTTCATATGATTTATTTTAGGTCAAGAAGAAGAAGAAGGGAAGGTGTAGGCTGCTTTAAAGTGTAATGCCAAACGGGCCCGACGCCGAACGGGTAAAATAAGGAATTGCGGGGCTAGCTGTACCAAAAAGCTAGTCGTCATGCCGGAGGCCCCAGCATAAACTATAACATAATATCTTATCTTTAATTATTTTACATAATACAAAAACAACAAAAAAAAAGAAGCAGATGCAAAATGGAGAACAACATGAAATGAAAATGTAAAACCTCAGCAGCGGCAGCAGCAACTCGCTTAGACACGCTTCGTCGGCGAGAAGCAATATGATGCATCTCAACAGACTTTACTAAGAAAAAAAAATTTAAAAAAATCGATTTGATATTGTAACTAACGAAAGAGAGAGAGAGAGAGAGAGAGAGAGAGAGAGAGAGAGAGAGAGAGAGAGAGAGAGAAAGCAAGGTCAACCGAATCGGACGAAAGGATCTGCACTGAATTACCGACTGTATGTACGACGATTTGTATTCTTCAGCGTTCAAGTGAATCATGCATAGATTTGGGAAATCCGAACAAAAAACCATTAAAGTGCGATGGAGAAAATTGGAAAAAAAATGTTTGATAGTCGTTAACACTGGCACAGTTTTTATGCAATTGAGTCTCTGTCATTTTATTTTGTAGTAATTATTGTTACTATTCATACCATTGTCGTCGCCGCACACAATTAATATGAACAGTCTTTTTTATCGCCGAAATATTTCAGTCGCTTTTGATAAATATAAATGCTTCGCCTTACGCTTTTTCTTCTATAAGAATCGGTTGCTGTTTGTACGTCAAAGAATAACGGACAAAAAAGCAAGATGTAGTGTGCACGAGGATGAATGACCTCGTCATGCATGCGAATTCACAAATACGATTTTTTTGAGAATTTTTAATTACATTTCCTTTCTTACTTTACAAATGAGCAAAATGGATTAAAACAACAAACCTGTGTTAAGAGCGAAAAGAGAAAACATATAGGACGACTTTGAACTTTAAAGTACCGCATAGGTTTAAATGTATTATTATATTATATTATTACCATTATTATAATTATATATATATTGCTATTATTATTGTAATACGAAGACATTGACATAACGAATTGTAAAAGCGGCTATATTATATTTGTGTACTCCGAAACTATCCTTTCATCTTTCGGTATTGACAGTCAAACCGCAAAAACAAGGTCCTCCAAATCCAGATAAGATGCATAAAGTGGGGGGGGGGAGTAACTATTTGTCTCCTTTTGCTTGTATTTTGCTGTTGCTCGCTGAATTGGTGAAGAGAAAGTGAAAACGCGTGAACTCGAAGCGGTCCAGAAAGCTTTGCTTATAAGTTGGAACAGCCCTCACATGTATTGTGAGAATTAATTGCTCAAGCGCATTGTGTGTCGGATAAGCGAATGGCCGTCAAAGTTGTAATATGTCGATTAGGCCTTTTTTACTTTTGATTAAACTGAACTTTCGACAGACTTTCGTCAGCTTTTATTCTAACAATCTAACAAAAAAGTAGATTCTTTTTTCTCTCTCTCGCGGATTTGTTATTACATTAACACATTACGGAAGACATTAATAATCTTAAATTAATTATAATTTTGAAGGAGAATGAAATCGTAAAAACAGACTGCAGATTGTATAAAGTATATACATATTTTTATTCTCGTTCGGATATATATTATATAAAACGCGTGTCCGTGCTACTTATTAGTTCACTTTTTTTATACATATAATAAATCTCGCTAAGTATGAAAACATAAGCGAATTATTCATAAATTTACTTTCATTCAATCACTATGCAAAGAATCTATTGCACAACATGTTTGAACTGCATCTATTTATATATTTTTCATAATTTGAAAATATTTTATTAAAGTCGAATAAAATGGTTATTATATAAAATGCTGTTTATAAAACACTTATTACGAGTTTACCCGTATGTTTAGATATTTACGAAAACGTGTTGCGAAAAATTTTATAAACAGTATTTTCAAAGATGGATTAATAATTAGCTTTTGACGTGTTTCTCAGTATTTTAACAAGTAAAAATTGGTAGTTTACACTCTTAGGTTTAATAGCATTAATATTATTTAACAACACTGTGCTAGCTGATTTTTACTAGATAAATGAGAAAAATTTAACGTTATTAATTTGAAAAATAAGTTCTATGCTACAATAATACTACTATGTGGCACTTATAGAGGTAAGTATAATTTATGATCCTAAAGGAAATTAAATTAACTATGAGCATGATAACGGCAGATGTAATTAATAAGGAACATACTGTAATGGCTACATTTTGTTGCACACAAAAGCCATATTTAAAAATGATTTTTTACTTTAATTAAATTCATGCTTAATTCTGCAAAAAAATGTATTTCCATATACTTATACATAATGTTGAATAATTAGATTCAATAAATAACAAAATTATTTAGCATCGGACAAAGAAAATATACAATTAATAAAAACATTGGCAAGTATATGTCAAATAATTCAAGACACAGTATTTTATTGCTGCAACAACGACCGAAGTCCATCCGGTTATTGTATATTATATAGATAGACGGTGAACACATTTGCTATCTTATCACTATCAAAGATACAGACCTCGACGGCATACATCAGAATGTCACGATCTTTTAGTCGATAAGGTAGACTCTTGCAATAAGGTTCCTCAACACAGTGCGACGACCGAGAAATTATTTTTGATCATTGTTTTTTTTTGCTGTAAAATGTAAGTTACTAAACACGCAAATCATCTTTATTGTAATAGCGACATTTTAAATCTATTTGTAGCTATATCTACAGGCGATTATAGGTATAATGTTTATATTGATGACATAAAAAAATGGCTGAAAAATTTTGATACAAATTTTCTTATTTACAAAGCGATATACAATATCCTTTGATGCGATTGTTGTCATACCTAGTCAATATATTAAAGAATATGATAATCTTAACATACCTGCAGCTGATAAATTTAATGAAAATATTCAGCAAATATGTTGAATTACATTTCTACGTCCTATTTTTTAAGATTGGCGTATCCCAATAAGCAGTGCCGTTATATACATATTGC
>UCQR01084605.1:1884-14438 GCA_900474235.1 Cecidostiba semifascia | reverse complement strand
AAAGGAGAGAGCGCGACTTTGCGCTCGCGCCGCGCTTGGGAAAAAAAGGGCGGGGCAAACATAAAGGCGAACGCGCGAGGAACGAAGACGTAGGAGAGGATGAAAAATCCTGGGTACCTATACTCGTTTTCGCCGGGCAATAAATTCTTCCGCTTAGCTAGACAAAATATATACGGCTATCTTTTCGTAGTTATTACGCGCGCGATCTGTGCGCGGGGCCTGCTATACTGCTGATGTATGGCTCGAGTGAATTTTCTGTGAGGTGAGAGAGAGAGAGAGAGTTTGTCGGTATAAAGTATATCGACGATGCGCCGGACGGTTATCGCTGTATACATATAACGATTTCGTCAAATATTATACATTATGCATAAGAGATTCGTTGTTATTTCGTGTTTCGCTACTCTTGTATAACGTACTGCGTCTTTTCAACCGAAAAACTCGAGCCGCGCGCGGGACACGAGAATAATAGGAGGAAAAAGAAGCAAATCGCGTGTGTCTCTTTAAAAACATAGCGTTTCACGAAGAACACATACGCGCGGCCCTCGACATCCGGCTGCTCCGTAAATAAAGACTGCGACGTTTAGCAGAAGAGAGAGAGAGAGAGAGAGAGAGAGCGCAGTTTGCAGTTGAAAAGGAGATCAAGAGGATGCGCGGCACTCCAGCCCTGCTTTTTAAGCGAGAACGGCTTTATATGTGAACGCGAACTCTATTGATTCTCCAACACACGTTGATGTGATAATTTTTCGTTGCCGCTGCTGTAGTATGCAAATGTTGAATAATAAACAACATCATATATCGGGCGAGATGAAATGAAAGAAAAGTTAAATGTTAAACAACTCGTGAACTGCCAAGTGTCCGGTTTTCAAAAATTCCCGGGCAGCTGCACGATCACCGAGATTAATTAGCCAATTACAATTGCTAATTCCGCGGGGGCGGAGCCACGCTACATAAGGCTGCAGGATAAATATACACGAGCAGCTCTTTTGCATCGCTTTAAAATTCAGTTTGTTATATAATACAAGGAACTTCTTCGCGGCCTGATGATGATTCCCCGGTCTGGACTCGTTTGCCCCGCATATCCGTTATACGCGAATATTATTATTTAAAAACAAAAAATTTTCGAATTAACGCTGTATTGTATATATTTCGAGTGAAAGTCAAGTGAAAGCAATCGTCTCTCAAAATATACTTAATAAAAAGAACTGCACAAAAGGCCACTTTGAAGAGAGAGAGAGAGAGAGATTTCAGCCGCAAGTGACATGCGCGCGAAGGTAACGAGCTCCTCTGCCGTTATATAGCACACAGGACAGACTCAGTGCAGCGAGTGAAGCAGTATAGCATAGAGTGAAGGGAAACTGCCGTGTGCGCGGCGGCAAACTTGTAACAAATGTTCGCGGCGGTACAGTAGCGAGAGAGAAACTATATACAGCGCCGAGAGAAGTCAGTTTGCTCTACGCGCGTACGCGGGACGAACATCTTGGTATATATGTACTCTGTACAAGGCTAAAGCAATGGCGAACTTTCCAGTTAATCTTTGGTTAAAGTAATCTACAATCGTGAGTCTTAGTTAACTCGCTTCTCGATACCTTGTCCCCTCAGTTCCGTACACGGCTCCTCAAGGCTGCATCGGCGTCACTATATTATACATACGTACACTCGGCGGTAAGGTATTCTTACAGAATGTTTGGAACCGAATGGCAACGTCGCATGGTTATTGACGGTACCAGCCCGTATAACCCTGCAAATCTAAAATTGAGAGCGTCCGTGGCTCAGTTGGTTAAGGCGTATGCCTAGCGGATGAACTAGCGGATACACGCTCGCTCCAAGGGTCGAGGGTTCGATTCCCGTCGACGAATACACTTGGATTTTTTCCGAGTTGTTTTCGACGGTAAAAGTACCCTAATAGATACCTACAAAAATAAAAAATAATAAAAATATCTACAAATATATATAAACAACAAAACTAAACATGTAAGTTGGAGCATCGAGTCCGCAGTCCAAATTATGGACAAGGGACCCACGGCCAATAAAACAAGAAAGAAAGAAAAGAAAAATCTAAACTCGTCAAAAACCGACCGTCAAAAATAGTCAAAAGTCGTGCGATGTTGCCATTCGGTTCAAAACGTTCTGCAGCAATACCTTAGCGCCGAGTGTATATATGCAGCTGATAAAAATTGGGTTATGACAAGACGAGAAAAGACGTTTTTCCATTTTTCTTACCAAACTTTATGAACCAACCTCAATTCCACTTCCCAATATCGCAGCAGCGCATCAGTATACTATAAAGTCCTCGATCCCATTAGCCGACGGCGAGCAAAAACACTCGCTCGCAATTATATACACGTATATGATACTCCATTAGCAATAAAAGCTCGCTATATACGTATACATATATACACAGCGGTGTATTTGTATTGCAAGAGCGCGCGCGAAACGACGAGAGAGGTAGAGAGGTAGAGAGAGGACAAACAATGCGGCGTCAGCAGTGCGGACGACGACCATCCACAGCTAGTGCGCGCGGAAAATACTGCTGACCGGCACACCTGCAGCGGGCGAGGTGACGACGCCGATAAACTGATCCCGAGAAACGGCGCTATCCGCACCTTTTCTCGAGAGTTTCGCGACCGAGAGACTCTGATGCGAAAAAAGGACGGCCGAGAGAGATAGCTGCTGCAGCGAGTATATACCTAATATACTTGTAGTCGAGCGTTTGCGGAAAAACGTATAGAAACTTTCTGTTATAAGAAAAATATAACGTTTTGATGCAGGATTTAGTATATATTAGGGGTGAGGCGAAAATTCAACAGCGATTATTTTCAATGCTTTATACGTACACTTTCTATACGACTCGGTATAATAATATATATCCCGTTTTAAGCGGTGCACGCGGCGTTGGAGCGTGGAAGCGGGATATTAATTGACGGATTTTATTGCTCTCGGCTTCGGGCCAACGCCCCCCTACCTCCATCTCTCTCTCTCTCTCTCTTTTTGCGCGCGTCCGTCGCGCCGAATATTAAGCGCACTTTTTTATTAATTTAAGATTATAGCATTTCGATCATCTCGATTGAATTGCCGACGAAGCCGAGCGGAAAATTCAATTTTATATAGAAAGACGATTAAACGCTCTCTCTTGCGCGGCACGCTTTGTTGCGCGCACAGGAGGGAAATGACATTTTCCAGCGGCGGACATATATCGCCCCCGATTTTAATTACGACAAATATCTGCCATCCTTTGAAATTACCCATCAATTAACGAGAATCTCCCAAACGACTTTCTCAACGCCCATGTATGTAGGCACTGTAATTCGCGCGGCAAAGTGCATAATTGGAGTACAACAAATGGACATTAGCCTGCTCACACACACATACACACACACACACACACATACGAGCGAACGACGGCCCAAAGCCGGAGGGGCTAAGTGTAGAGCCGTCGATTGATTAAAGGTGCTCAATTGGCTGGACTACGCTTGGCACCGGCCATTAAAAGCCCGACGTGTGCCGAG
Source organism: Cecidostiba semifascia (assembly GCA_900474235.1). Classification (NCBI taxonomy): domain Eukaryota; kingdom Metazoa; phylum Arthropoda; class Insecta; order Hymenoptera; family Pteromalidae; genus Cecidostiba; species Cecidostiba semifascia. The sequence continues at coordinate 10,932 of UCQR01084605.1, read as the reverse complement.
AGGGGTCTGGTTGGAAGACAGACACACACGCACGGAAGTCGAGGTTAGGTATGTGTGTGCGCGCGCGAATTGATTATTTGCGGTGCGCGCGTGATTGCTTAATTAAACCCGATCGGCCGTTCGCTCGGTTACTGCACAGCTCTCGATTGTAGGTCTATACATATCGTATACCACCGAGCGGCGATTTAAGCTCCCACAGTGTATGTATATGACTGCATACAGGGGAGATCGTTTTTTTTAGAACCCGAGAGAGAGAGAGAGCTGAGTAATTGCAGGGAGCAGTATGGTTGATGGGGCGGTTTTTTGGTTTTTCGCTCCGAACGATAATCGACTCATAGTGTTTCAGTCTACGCTGTCGTATAAAACGTTCAAAGTCGATGCGTATAATAAATTGTTTCGAATAGAACGATAGCGATTTTAATATCAGTATAGGATCGATGGACGTTATAAACAGAGATTCAATTAGCTCGACAAGTGCAGAGGCTGGAATCAATATGCGTAATGAAAGGAGCGGTCGGAAAAGTTATAAAGCCCGCTTACAAGTTCCTCTATGCCAATATCTCCTCTCTCGCACAACAGTTTAAGGCTATCGAACAAGAAAAGCTCTTGCCGGCGTCAACGCTTAAAAGTTAAACACTGCGCGCGCGAGAGCGCCCAAAGCTTAGCCTGATATCCGACGCGCCCTCGTAAAATCCTCGGTCCATTCATTATATACCAAAGTTTCTACGCCCGCGCACTGCAAAGTCTTATTTACTACTTTTCCGCCGCGACATCGCGATAGCGCTGACTATACTTGCGGGGAAAATTTAGCCGTCGCTTTTTGTCCCCCGCGGCCACAAATCTCGAACGGGAGATCCGAGAAATTACTTTCTTGTAGAGGCTGCTGCTGTTCCTTTCTTCTTCGCGAAGCAGCGTTATTATTATTTCAAACGAGCTGATTCACACAATCTGTTCTCTTTTCCGCTTAGCGCTGCTGTACGTATACCGGCTTTTGTTCGAACTCGTGGGTATATAACTTCTCTTTCATATTTCATTTTTTATGTTATTGTTTTTGACAGATGCCTCTTTCGAATTCATATGTCAAAAATTTTTTCAATTACATATATCACGAAAACATTTCTTGTTACGCAGTATACAACATGAAATATTAATTATTATTTTTAAAAATTAAAATTTTCATCATTAGCCCATGGTGAAAATCCGAGAGAGAAATTTTTAACATTTTCACTCGGCAAATATAAATGTATAATACAAATAACCAGTAGCAGCGCCGAGTCCCGATTTAATTAGCAAAGGCGTCTCCAATTACAGAATCATTAAAATTTAAAAACTCGCGCTCCTGCCATGGCAACGCACGGAACTCCGGAAGCTTATTCCTCTCCCGCATCCAATTGCTTCGCATGCAGCGAATTCGTGCTGCACGCCAGGCAAATTAGGGAGACACACCGGGGAGGGGGGAGGGGCGAGTTTTTGAAGCGCGAATCCGCACTTAAAGCGACGCGCGGATTTTCCACGGCCGTGTAATTATCGGGGTCAACAACCTTTCGCGCCAGCTGCACGCCGGCCTCTAATTTTTATCCCGAGCAGCGCCCTCTAGCCTGAAAAATCCTTAATTGTTAATTTGAAAGTAATACGACCGCCACTGTTGTTAAACGCCAGCCCATATGCCGACGTGTATTCTCTCTTTCTCTCTTGCAGTCGTGCTTGTAATTATCCCTCGTCGCTCTTTAAGGGTGAGAGTATGGCATGGGTGTGCTTGAAGGGGAGGCGAAAAAATAGAGAAGAGAGCCGGCGTCGAAATTACCTGGAACGACGTTAATTGCACAGCCAAATCGTGGAAGGACTGCAATTAGTTTAGTTTTGCGCGCTTTTTGCTCTCGCTCTGTATATGACTGCACCACAGTCGGACTGTTAAAAATTCATGAAACTTTCGGCTCGCCGGTCTGGTTGAATTTGCGCTTTTTCGAAATTTCCGCTTCGCTGCGGCACCGCTGCCGCAATAGAGTGATTGGTTTTTCTTTTTGTTATTGAAATGCACTGCTTTATTTAATACTGCATCATATATAGTGCGGTCTTAATAAACCAAAGATTCGACAACAACGTTTCCATCGTAAATGCCATTCCTTCATAAAACAATAGGTGTCAAGTATATATAACCGTTCACGCACTCGAAATGAAAAAAAGGGGGGGAGGGGCAAAAGAGAGCTGGGAAACGAAAATAAAGGACTCGTCGCGACTTTTTTTTAAAGTCACAGTCTGTTTTAACAGCCGAGCAGTAAAACTAACGTTATACGGCCGCTCGCTCTTGTTAGCGCCGCAACTTTACGTTTTCATTATTCTTCGGCGCGGGTAATGCAATTTTCATTAAAAATTCGCCGCGTATAATATTAAGTGCTCTCTTAAGAAAGTTCTCTCTCGGGGCTCGTTCACTAAGTAAGCGAGATAATACGAGGGGGCGAAGATGCCTAATTAAAATTTTTACGCGCATTTCTGATGACCCACCCTCATCTGCGAGCGCGAATAATATTTTAGATAACTGTTTACGGCCTCGTCAGCCGGTGCATCTTATCGCGCGAATAAAACGACGACGATAGTCCTGATGGCCCCCGGGATACTTTGTATACGCTCTTATCGTTCCTCGCGAGCGATAAAGCCGACCATATGTCTGATTTCTGACTTATTTTGAAAAACGATTTTCCAACTCGTTACGTGTCAGCTTGTTTTAATCACTACAATTTTCGACTAAAGATATACATCCTGTAGAAAGTAATAAACCTCTTCGAAAAGATCGTGATGGTTATATCTGAAGCAGCCTTTAGTCAGAAAAGCGTGCTGCGACAAAAACTAATACACAGACTCTTTTGTACGGATCTGCGAGCGTAAAAAAGCCTCTTTGAGCCATATCCACACTCTTGCAGCACAAAGCACAGGCTCTTCAATTTGTCCATATACTCCATATTATGCAGGTATACACGTAACACACATGCCAGACTCCAAACGACGTCGTAGTTATACGCGCGAAATTCCGTTGAAAAAAATTTAGCGAAATAATCATTCCTCGCATACAGGGTAAAAGCGTCAAACGCCGAGAGCGACGACGATTACCGACGATTAAAAACTCCCCCTCTCGCGCGCAAGTGTAAACGAAAAAAAAACACGGGCTTTGGCAGTGCGAGTACATTTCGTCGCGGAACTAACGGAGAGAGAGAGAGAGAGAGAGAGCGACTCGAGAGCTGCAACGGCAGCCACTTGTATATATAGTGAAACGTGCAGCAGCGAAACGACGAGTGCGCCTACGCTTCAGAAATTCCACCACCGCCTCTGCTTCTTTCTCCCTTTGCAAACCTCTCGCGCGCCGTTATTTCGCATTCTAACCCGCCTGCTTCCCTCTTTTTTCGTCGACGCTCTTCGCCACCGCCACCGTGTGTGTGTATGTGTGTGTGTGTGGCTTACGTGCATGTGTTGTATACAGGTATAAGCTATATACGGGGAGAGGCTCTTTTTCAGCTGCACCAACGCTGTGAGTATTTATCGGGCTGCGCAATTTTCGCAAGGATGTACTTTTCAAGTCGGGCTTTTCTCACAGAGGGCTTGTGATGTTTTGATGCTTCGTTTGCGGAATATGCCCTTTGTTCGCTGTATAATTATGAGAGAAAGGGAGCTGCTCTGCTGGGTTATATGGCTTTTAATGACTCGCGCGCGTGTTTTTCTGAGAATTGACGAGATATTATTATTTTTATAGCCTTGAAATACACAATACGCTTCATATAAGACATATTATATACACGAGTTGGTAATAACGAGGTAAATCGTGCGTATAAACGTCAAGAATAATGAGCAAGAATACTAAAACAAACGCGGCCCGCAGTCTCGCCAAAAAAACAACACACAATGGCCAACTTCTCCCCACGGCGCAAGCAACTCCTCGTTTCCGCATCAATACAAACATCCCTGGCTGGGTTTCCCCTTTCTCTTTCTCTTCTTATTTCCCTTTTTTTCCTCCTAACGTATGCCGACAGTCTCTCTCTCTCTCTCTCGCTTTTCTTCTCGCATATACTTTCCCGCCGACTCCATTCTCCTCTTCGCTGCAGCGGGTCTTACATTTCAAGAGCCAGCGAATGCATTAACGTGTCTCTCGTGTGCGCGCGTGCAGTATACACTATACATACATATACTGCACGTGTATACGTATACACGCGCGGATGGTCCACGTCAACGATCCCCGTAATAAGAGTAGAATAATGCGCAGCGGACCTCGCGACGACTTTCTTCCTTCCTTCTTCTTCTTCTTCTTCTTCTTCTTCTTCTTTTTCTTCGTCTCTTCCTCTTCCTGTAGCAGCAGCAGCTGCTACTGTTATATGTACCGCGAAGAAGACAATCCGCGAGGAGCGACTACTCTCGCAACTTATCAGTTGTTTTCGAAGCCACTTGAGAGAGGTTATGTGCGCGCGTATATATTTTATAGAAGAAGAAGCCTTGAACACACTCCTGCACTTATATGTACATATACATACATACATCTATCTGTATATACTGTCGAGGCAAATTGCGTTCGCTGAGCGCGACGGAATTTTTCTCTAGTCAACGTGGAAAAATGCGCGCGCGTTCTTCTCGATTTTTAAAATCGAAGCAGCAGTATGGAAATTTTCGTAAAATTCGATGATTGATTTCAAATCCGATCTAGAGTATAGTGCTTCGGAAAATCTTTTCCCCCGCTTGTCACGCGTGTGTGTATGTATAACACACGGAGAGAGGAGAAACGAGACCGAGAAACCGAACGACATCCGGCATAATTGCCAGCAGTATATAGCAAAGCGAGCCAGAGAGAGAGAGAGAGAGAGAGTATATAGCGACGGCAGCGATATATAAATTTGTCTCGATCCCGCGAAAGCTCCTGACTATATATACCGTATACGTATACACACGCTAGAGAGAGAGAGAAAGAGAGATCGAAATAAAATTCCCGGTGAACCGTGTCGCCGTAAAAACCAATAATTTCCGGCGATTGAATCTCGGCTTGGCAGAGAGACTGTAGCGCCCCCTATATACCCGGCCGCAATAAAGAGACGGCGGCTGCAGCAGCCTAAATTCGATTATTAAGTGGCTTTGGCAGTAGTGCAGCCGGTTCTGTACGACAGTAACGAAGAGCCACTTAACGTACGGCGCGGCGTAAAAATCAGCCGAAATTCACGGAGAGAGGACATAAATCGCGCGGAAGCAAGGATAAGCTTGGGCAGCTGCAGCAGCGACGAATGGCGTCAGTAAAAAGCGCGCGGGAAACGCGTTCTATACTGATGCTTGTGTGTTTGTATGTATATATGCGAGCATACGATTAACGTCGACGGCTGGCTTTTTTTCGGGAAGGGATTGGGAAATAAATCGGTCGGCGGGGGAGGTAATGGGGCTTGCCCCGCGCGGGACTGGATTCGATCGGAAATCACGAAAGTAGGTTAGCGCTAGTGTCTTCAATTACGCTGATATGTCGTCTGCTGCGTCGGAGAGTTGAACTTGTGTACACGATTTTTCCTGGATATTTATGCTTATACAGTGTATAATCTCCTTACACGACACTGCGTAGCTTCTTCTTAACCTAGAAACCCAGTTTTGCTTTCGAGCGTTATGAAATTTTTTACTAATCGTGCACCCGAATCGGCATTAGTACACAATAACCCCATCGTACAGCAGCGGCAGCAGAATCAAGTTCCATCTGGTCCCGCAATCTCGGATCCCGTGCGACCACCAATCCAATACACCACCGCCACTCTCGTCTCCCAAATAAAAAAGAAGAAGTAGCTGAAGACGAAGAAGAAAGCTGCAACCACACACACACACCAAACACAGTCGCGCACGATCGCTTTAAGCGGAACGGTTGCGGCAGCTCTCGCGGTGGCGGGCGCCAGTAGACGACGAGGAGAGAGGACGTCGCCGCGTATATATTTGGCGCCCAGCCAGGAGACGGTCAATCGAGGGATCGCGCATCCCGGAGAAATGGGGCGATGCGACGCGAAGCTCAAGACGCACGGCTTGGCCACGTATACATGTGGGTTAGCTCGACTCCTCTGTCGCTTTTCGCTTCTGTATACACATACTCCGCGGATAGAGGCGACGATTTGGATTTAAAGCACGGACTCTGTCTGAGAGCTTATGCCTTGTTGGTCGACTCTCGAGCTTGAGAGGTCGCAGAGGCGAGGCTTGCAGATTGATCGATATACTTTGATTATCTTTAATTAGGATCTTTAGTAGATTTTCAATTTTTATAACAATGCATATTCAGTGCTATAAATGAGAAAACTTTCCGTCAATGAATCACTAATGTAAAGCTTTAACACACAGAGAAGTCTCCCGATCAAAGTCGACCGTTACGCGGCACGACGGCGAAAGAAAAAAGATAAATCTGAACGGCCATTCAATAATTCAAAAGCAAAGTAGTTCACAAACCCGATTAACTCGTCCGGAGCTTATCTTCCACACTCTGTTCAAATAATACACTCGAAGCCGGACTAGCTTCGTTCGAGCGTAAAAAGAGAGCATCGCAACACACGCCGGGCCCAATTCGCTGGCTCTCTTTAAAAGTCCGATCCAGCTGAAATAAAAGACCAATGAAAATCCAATTAAAACTTGCCGGCGCTGCTATGGGGAAGAAAGCGAGCGGAGGCAAATCATTTAGTGGCAGTAGAGACGGCCGGTTAATTAAACCGATCATCCAAAGACCTAACGAGCAATCAAAGAGCTTTTTCCTGTCGCTAATCGGCGCCGCCCTCCTCGATCGTAAACTTCGAGGAGGAAGACTCGCCATATGTCCTACCATACGGATGCTCTCTTACATATACTTCGCGTAATATCGCGATTTCTGTGATAACGCTTCGGCCAAACTTGCTCTTCTTATCTGTCTTATTGGCTCTTGCGGGCAAGGGCCTCGAGGGGGGATGTGTGCGTATTTACTCGGAATGACTCGGTGCGGTATATATAGGCTACTGGCAATTCCGGATAGGTTGATACTTCTGGCGTCTTGCCGTTGGCTAATTTTCTCGGAGTTATTTGTTGTAATGGAAATTCGCCTCTGATGCTGCGACTTTTAAATCAGGACTCGCGCTTTGAATATCGAAGTGCCCTCTTTTATTTTTGATGAAATTTTTTCTAAATTAAATGAATTGTGAAAACGTATGAACTTTGCAAATTGAAATCTTTTATTAGTTGAAGATGTAAAATTTAATCAGTTATAAATACCTCCAAAACATTGATATTTATAAAAATTATTGATTTAAAAATTTATTATTCATTTTTAATAACTCGCATGAAAAGTCTAGAATACCCATCAAATGAAAGGCAATATTACGGAAAATTCACGTCCGCGCACATCGGGTTTCATTAATTTGTGCTTTTCGCTTTGACAGTTATATCTACATGTATGTACGTACCCAATTTCGAAAAAAAAAAAAATTTCAAAAAATTCAGTAGAATCAAAAAGCATTCTCATTTTAGCTGGTTTTCATCAAAGCTTCAATATCAAAGCGTGTTTCTTCTGCTAAAAGCCTTTTTACGAGTCGACATAGAATCACGGTAACAAGCCTGGAGTCACCGAATGAAAATCTAAGCCCGCGTCGGCTTTGACAGTCAATTTTTGCCGCGATTGTAATCAACGCATACCGTACGCACATCGAGTGGAAGTAAAATCGAATGGCTGGTAAAATTAGCTAGAGAATCGGGTGTGTAATGTTCTGGGATGTCGAGCAAGAATCCTATTATGTAAAGTCCGATTGCTCTTTGTAATGCGAATTAAACTATACGAGCTGTATACGAGGGAGGGATGAGCTTCATTTAATTAACTCGCTCTTTGCAAAGTCAGTGAAGTCTCGCTGGAATCTTCGAGAATCGTGGAATCGAGCGCGAGTGAACGAATGGAAATCAGGCTCATAATTTTAATTTAAAATTTTCCTTTTTAAAAACTTTCATCGTCAGTTATACTTGAATCAATAAGCATATTCCAGGCTGAGAGAGAAGTTTCGAGAAAATTAAATATCAAACACAGAGATATCCAGAGTGCATGCATTGCTACAAGTGGAATGTATACCGCCGAGTACTTATACCGGCAACTCTAATTAACAAGCGGTACTTCCGCCGAGCCGTTCCCTCCTTATCGGCCGCACGCGCTCGGCGCTTCAGTTCTTTTTTCTACTCTCTGTGTGTTTCTTTCTCTGCAGACTTTTTTCGGTCAAATTGCAGGTACGATTATTCGCATTTTTTTTTTATTCCGGAATGTTCCTAGTTTTTTACTCCTTACTTTGATTCGACTACGTCATCAAAGAAACTTCAATTAACTATGCAATTTCACGCAGATACAGCTCTTTGGGTGAAAAATTCTTTAAAGGAAGGTTTAATCTCATCCTCTCTGTTTGCCCTCCTGGAAGCTTTACACTCAGCTCGCTCGTAAAATATAAGATTAACATCGAAATCGAAATATCTCGCGCTTATTTATATCGATGATCCTCCCACGGTTTGATTTAAAATTCCAAAGCAGAGAGAGAGAGAGAGAGAGAGAGCAGAAGTTTATTCCCATCGTATGAATTTGCATTATTCCGCGCGTATAGCCGAGTGCACTTTTCCAAACAACTGTCCTCTCCGAATTAATTAACGAATGTACGCGCCCGAGCTTTCGGATGACCGTCGCGAGTTTGTATAGTATATAGCATTACACACCGCACACGTCCGTTATATATAATTTGAAAAATGCACCTCGTTCTGTGTTTCCACGGCTCTCCGCTAATTTGAAATTTCAATCTGCATCACACATACTCCGCGCCTCTCGATATTATAATACCGTCAAGTAGTAATCGCCGAGTTTGGTCAGACGCGCCATTTTTTTCCCCGCGTAAACTCCCGTGCGCGCAAGAAAAGCGTAAGTATACATCACAGAGCCATAAACGCGCAGCACGCGTATACAAGCCTCCCTCGCGGCTCGTGAATATTCACGAGGTCGTAAATATTCATGCAGCTCCGGCGACGCTCAAAGGTACAGAGAGAGAGAGAGAGAGAGAGAGAGCGAAAGGA
>UCQR01084588.1:1892-25363 GCA_900474235.1 Cecidostiba semifascia | reverse complement strand
CCGCCGGTAGACCAGTCGGTTCTTCTTGGTCAAACCGCCGAGCTCAAGTGCGAGGTGTCAAATGATCCGAGCGTCAAATACGACATCGCTTGGTTTTATAATTCTCAGTAAGTCAAGACACTTGTCACTTTCATAGAAAGATATTTTAAGCCTTTTCTGCGGCAGGTGACAGTATTATAGGTGCAATGCTCCTGTTCGTCCTGCGCGTGTCACCTTCGCGATTTAGTTTTAAGGAAACAATGGCGATTCTTTTCTAGACGTGAAATTCCTGAAACGCTCTGTAATTTTATTTTTAGCTATCGGTATTTCATGGTTTGCGGTCAACAGGGTCATGTTTATATTCTAAGAGATTTCAGAGCCGATAAATAAAAACGAAAATGAGTTTACTTTTCATGTTTCTTTTTGCGGTCAGTGATCGGGTTAAACGCATAAATTATTTTCAAGCTCAAAGAAGCTCTTTAAATGATCCGAAAACTATTGCTTTCGAAATCAGCAATGAAAAGTCACAACAGATGATTAAAACTTAACGCGGCACTGTTATTTATAGAAGCACGCGATGGTGAACAGCAATTACAAAAGAAAAATGAAAGTAAAATCTAAAGCGTGGACTTCCGCGTATCAAAGCCCTCTCGCAACGCTATTCCGACTAAATATCTCTCCTCGCGCGCGTCTGATAATTATAAAAAAGCGCACGCACTCTCGTTAGAGTGACGAGCAGAGCAGATCGGAGCCATCAACGCTTCGTGCCTATCCAGAGAAAGTAATAATACCCGACTCGACACTGTTTTCACAGAGTGATAAACACGCGAGCGAGTCCGAGAGTGAAGATGAAGGACGACGGTACACTGGAGATCGGAATTGTGCGCGCATCCGACGTCGGCGAGTACATGTGCTCGGTGGTGTCGTCTGGAGGCAATGAGACTCGTACTGCCAGGCTCAGTGTTATCGAGCTGCCGTTTGCGCCTATTAATGTTGTCGCCAGCAGAGTTGAGAAAATCTCGCTTAGAACTATCAATGTCACCTGGGTGCCTGGTTTCGACGGAAACAGTCCAATCAAGTCTTTCATTGTGCAGAGACGAGAAGTTCCTGAACTTGGTGAGTAGAATTCGACTACTGATACTCGCATATATGCATACTTAATCACGCTTAAATTGCACTTTGCTTTTAAAAATAACGTACGGCATCAATTGTTTCATTTACTAAATATGCATAAAACTTGGATAAAGGTTCTGACATTATTTTAATTTAATTTTTCTACTATGAATCCATTATTTTTAATTTCTTTTTTCTTTCATCTCATCTCATGGCTGGCTCACAACTAACACTTGGCTTTCTATTTTCAATGTATCAGTCAAAATGGTACATTTCCGAATTGACAATGATTTTACAGGACCTCTTCCCGACACGTCCCTCAACTGGGTAACGGAGTATTCAAACATATCGGCGAGCAGCCGTTGGGTCCTGTTCAACAATCTCAAAGCTGCGGCAGCCTACCAGTTCCGTGTGAGTGCAGAGAATAGTGTCGGTGAAGGACCAAGTTCGGAACCCAGCAACGTCGTCCTACTTCCTCAAGAACGTAAGTATACAAATTTCACCACAATTTTATTCCTTAACCGTGAAACCGTACAAATGCCCCAACAAACCGCAATATCAATACTCGGATGTTGTACACACGAAACTGGAATATCTTTTCGTTTTTCGCACAGCGCCAACTGGTCCGCCGTTGGGTTTTGTGGGCTCAGCTCGCTCTTCGTCCGAGATCATAACCCAGTGGCAACTTCCGGCCGAGGAGCACCGGAACGGCCACATATTGGGTTACGTATTGCGCTACAAGCTGCACGGCTATAACGAGACGCCCTGGATGATCCAGAACATAACGAACGAGGCGCAGAAGAACTATCTCATCACCGATCTGATAACCTGGAAAGATTACATTGTCCAGATCGCCGCCTACAATGATAAGGGCGTCGGCGTTTTCACCAACGAGCTCAGAATTAAGACTAAGGAAGGAGGTGAGAATTCATTATTTTGCAAATTTGACAATATTTCTTTTAGTGTCTTATCTGTTTTCTTTTTTAGTAATCTAGTATTATTAAGTTATATGTAATTTCTTAAATAAGGAAATAATTACTGAAAGTGACCTATTGCTAACGAACAAATACGTTTTTATAAACACAGTGCCTGAAGCTCCACCAACCGACGTGCGGGTAAAAGCAATCAACTCGACGGCAGTGAACGTATGGTGGAAGCCACCGAATCCACAGAAGATCAACGGGATTAACCAGGGCTACAAACTGCAGGCTTGGCATAACGGAGGCTTCGCCGAGGAAAACGAGTACAAATCTATCACCGTCGCGCCCAACCTCTTCGATCCCCAAGCCGAGCAGAACGCGGTTATTCCGAATCTTAGAAAGTACACCCTGTACAACATAACCGTTTTGTGTTTCACCAACCCTGGTGATGGTGAAAGAAGTACGCCTGTTTCCGTTCGCACTAGCGAAGATGGTAAGAGCAGGCACTTTTCTTCTATTCTATTAATTGATTTAGGATTTTTTTGGTTTGCGTCATTATGAATTTTTTTTTTATTTTTTAGTTCCAGCCAAGGTGGAAAATCTGCAGTTTCTCAATATCAGCGACCGCGCCCTGACAGTAAAGTGGCGTCCGCCTAAGGAAATCAACGGAGTTCTCACCTTTTATCAGTTAAAGTACACGATTAAAGATAAGCCCGACACGCTGAGAGTGCTAAACTTTACTGCTGATATCCTATCGACGAAAATAGAACAGCTACAGGTAAGCCGTGGAATCTGAAAATATTTTTCGCTTCAGTCAGTCAGTTATTCAAAAATATATAATGTTTATAAAACGAATTGTTTTACGCTTAGGCCACAACGCACTACACTTTCGAAGTGTTGGCTTGGACCTCAAAGGGTCCGGGAGAGCCAAGTATAGCTACGATACAATCGGGTGTCGAGCCGGTACTTCCCGAGCCGCCGACAAAATTAGCTTTGTCGAACATCGACGCGTTTTCTATTGTACTACAGTTCACTCCCGGCTTCAATGGCAACGCTTCTATTTCAAAATGGACTGTACAGGTATGTTTGTTAGAATTTACACTATTCTCTGATGTAATAGACGTGCGAATGTTAACTTTATGTAAATTGTAAATGTAAATTAGGCGCAAACCACTCGCAATACGACTTGGCATACCATATCTGAAATCTACGACCCCGACGCGAGAAAAATAATGGTCGAAGGTCTCACTCCCTTCATGCAGTACAAGTTACGCTTGATTGCTAATAATGTTGTGGGGGCTTCTGCACCATCGGAACCAACAAAAGAATTTCAAACTATTCAAGCCCCACCGTCTCACCCGCCTAGAAACGTAACCGTTAGGGCAATGAGCGCTACGGAACTGCGAGTCAGATGGATTGTAAGTTTAAACACGTTTTTTTTCTTATTATTATTATCAAGTTATTCGCGACGATATTAAAAACAAATTATTATTCTAAATCAGCCTTTGCAACAAGTCGAGTGGTTCGGCAACCCCCGAGGTTACAATATAACTTACAGAGAAGTTCGCACCAACAAGTCCAAAAGTATCAGCATTGACGATCACACAGCTAACTCGTACGTTCTCGAGAACATGGAAGAGTTTGCTCTGTACGAAATATACATGCATGCTTACAATGACGTCGGTTCTTCCACCCTAAGTCCCAAAGCTGTCGAACGTACGCGTGAATCTGTTCCGTCTCTCGGGCCTGTTGGCGTTGAAGCTAATGCAACTTCATCAACGACGATTGTAGTAAAATGGAAAGAGGTACCGATTGAGCATCAAAACGGACAAATTGAAGGATACAAGGTTTACTACAGGGCAAACACGAGATCTCCATTCCAATACAAAAACATTCCTAGTAATTCTACTTTTACCACGACTTTGACGGAACTAAGAAAATACGTTCAATACCATGTCCAAGTTTTGGCTTACACCAGACTTGGCGATGGAGCTCTAAGCATGCCGCCAATTAGGGTTCAAACGTTTGAAGATGGTATGTCTAACAAGTTTATGTATATCTAATCATATCTTGCAAAAGTATTATATATAACGTGTCTGAATTTTTCCTTAGTTCCTGGTCCGCCATCCAACGTATCGCTACCCGATGTTAGTTTCAATACAGCACGAATAATTTGGGATACGCCTGAAGATCCGAATGGAGACATCCTTGCATTCAAAGTAATGTTTCATTTGAACGGAAGCATGAATCATCAGTTCACTAAAGAATTTTCTGCAACAACTAGAACGTTCACGTAAGTTTTGAAATTTTGTAAATCAATTTGTCATTGTTTTATTCAACCCATTTGTTCATCTTTAACATTGACTTTATAGGGCAACGAATTTGGAACCGGAAAAATATTACATGTTTTCGGTGACAGCCCAGAGCCGATTGGGCTGGGGCAAAACAGCTTACGCTTTAGTCTTGACGACTAACAACAGGGAACGTCCACAACCACCCTCAAAGCCGCATGTGAGCCGGTCTCAAGTGCAAAGTCGACAGATCACTTTCAGTTGGACACCTGGAAGAGATGGATTTGCTCCTTTGAGGTATTGTTTATTTATTTCGCAATTTGAATATATTCCTTAGGAGCAAAGCTTAATGATGAACCATAATTTACAGATATTACACCGTACAGCAATCAGAGAACTCTGGTCCTTTCCAGACAATACCAGAACGAGTAGACCCATCTTTGACGTCTTATACCGCAAATAACTTGAAACCATTCACTTTTTATCAATTTAGAATCCAAGCGACCAATGACATTGGTCCCTCTGCATGGAGTAATGAATCTATTCAAGTTAAAACGTTGCCTGCTGGTGAGATACTTTTTATTTAAATCATCATTTCGTGATCTTTACATGAACTTATAACAAATTTTATGTTTATAGCCCCATCTCGAGGTGTAACAGGCTTAAAAGTCGTTCCAATAACAACGAAAAGCATCGAAGTTCACTGGGAGATGATTGACGAAGTCCACTGGAGTGGTGATCACCAAACTGGTGGATATCGTGTGTTTTATCAAATTCTCTCAGACTTTCCATCGGCTATAGCTGGGCCACCGAAAGAAGAAGTCAAGGGAATCAATGTAAGATTCGTTATCAACACATTTGTTTCAATCGTTTTCAAACTTGGAAATATTGCTCTGTAATCACACACGTTTTAATTACAGGAAACTAAGAAAACTTTGACCGATTTAACCGAAGATAAATACTACGAAGTCATAGTCGCTCCATTTAATTCGGAAGGTGAAGGTCCTCAAAGTCTTCCTGTGACTGTTTACGTTGGAGAAGCCATTCCAACGGGAGAACCACAGCAAGTTACGGTAGAACCGATCTCTTCCACAGAAGTTCAGCTTAAGTGGAAGCCACCTCAGGCTAACATGCAGAACGGTGAACTTCTAGGCTACAAAGTAAGATTTTTGCAAACAATCATTGCTTATTATAATTCGCTTTAATACACTATAAACGTTGATTTTGTTGTGTGTTTAGATATTTTATCTAGTTACGGACTCTCCTCAAGAATTGGAAAAGAAGCAGGAAGAAGAAATCGAAGTTGTTCCCGCTTCATATTCCATGCATAGTTTAGTATTCTTAGACAAGTACACACAGTATCGCATACAAGTTTTAGCATTTAATCCAGCTGGTGATGGACCGCGATCTCCTCCGATTACTGTCAGAACTAAACAGGTATGACAAACGAAAGTTGATTTATAATAAGAAAAATTAGTTATACGTAATATCTTCAAATTTTTCATATTCATTTAAAGGATATTCCTGGGCTACCGCAAAATTTACAATTTAGCGAAATAACTTTGACGAGCTTGATAGTATCGTGGGATCCACCCAAGATGCGCAACGGAGAGATCGTCGGCTACGTTGTTTCTTACAAAACTTCCGAACAAAATGACCGTGAGTTTGAGAATCTTAAAAATAATTAAAATATTGGAAACTTTTTTGTACTAAAATTTCATTAATTTTGTATCGTGCTTTTCTAGGATTCAGCAAACAGGTCAGACAGAAAGTTACGGAAACGAATTTACTCATTCAACCATTGGAAGAGGAAGTGACTTACACATTTAGCGTGCAAGCTGAAACTATAGATCTCGGACCACCGATATCCGGCAATGTGACTACCGGTCCCCAGGAAGGTTCGCCTATGGCACCAAGCGGCCTGATCATCACAAAAACGGTTTCCAGTGTGGATTTGCAGTGGACAAACGGCGCGACAGGCAAGGGTCCGATACTGGGCTACTACATTGAGACTAGGAGTAAAGGTAAGAAAACATGAAATTTAGGCATTTTTGCTGAAACGGTTGAAATTATATTATTAACAAAGAAAAAGAAAACGTCATAATTTGATTTATGAATGCACAAATGAATCAATTTTATTATTAACCACAATATTGTTTTATTCGACAAAACAGGAAAAGGAGATTGGCATCCTTGTAAGTTAAAAAATATGCTAGAGTGGTTTTCATTAATGTGTTTAGGCATTTGTGCTCAGTGAATGTTTTAATAATCTATATGACATCATCTAGAGATGTACAACAATAACATTTCAGAATATTTTAGACCATTGCATGACATTCTCTTTAGCAAGGCTACGTAAAAAAACGTATAATCATACTTCTACAATATTGTAGATTGAACTGAAAAGGCCAAGTTTAATTACTCACTGGCTTTGATTCCGTATGCGTTTGGTAGCGATTACAGTTCAATTGTATACGTCTTTTTAAATCAGAACAAAACTTACTGTGCCTTTGATTTAATCGTCAAATCATTGAATTATGTGATTAAATGTTCTATACAGCCCTGCTTTCCAGCATGTCAGTCCTATCAAACCTTTCATAAATTGTTCCCTTTTCTACAACATAATCTTTAGCGAACTACTAATTCGACATTTATTATTGTTAGTCGTTTGAATAAATACATATTACATACGTCATCTGGTATGACCCATCGTGACGCCAAACATTCTTACATCTTTATGGCCAGTGTATTTTCATTGTGAGAAATAGTAACTCATCGCCGTTGTAGTGTTTAAGCTTATGATGTTTTTTATGTTTTACAAAGTTAAGCTAGACGTAGCTTACGTGTTTTTTCGTTAATAAATGTTCAATTCATTATAGACCTCAAATTTCTAAACGTTATGTTTTATATCATTCCAGATAACAGTCAGTGGCTGCGAATAACTCGAACAGACAATGGTTTATTGACAGAGTACAGTGTATCATATCAAAATTTGCTTCCATCCACATTGTATCTATTTAGGGTGATTGCTTATAATCGTTATGGAATCAGCTATCCTGCGTTTTCAACGGAAACGGTACTTAAATCATTAAATATTGTAATAATCATTGGATTTTGTATAATGATTGACTGCTAACACATTTTATATCATTGCAGGTCTTAACACCCTCTAAGCTATACAGGGAGTATGCTTATTTGCAACACCAACCTTTCTATAGACAAACGTGGTTCATGGTAACTCTAGCCGCCACGTCGGTTGTTATAATTATCATGGTGATAGCAGTGCTTTGCGTGAAAAGTAAAAGCTATAAATATAAACGTAAGTAAAGACAAACGCTTCTTTTTGCCTGACATATTATAAAATCTGAAAATAACAAATTTGCCAATAACCCATTATTTGTTTTATAATAGAAGAAGCCCAGAAAGCCCTCGAAGAATCGATGGCGATGGACATCGATGACCGGCAGGAGTCTGATCTCGAGCTCTACCGATCCCGGCAGACGGGCGGCGTTTCCGGAGTGGGTAATGGCTGTGGTACCCTGGGTAAGCGCAGTACTCTGAGCCGCAAATCCATGCATCCGCCGCCACCAGCGGTATATGGCAAATCACCACCTAGGCCCTCACCTGCCTCTGTCGCTTACCACAGCGACGAGGAGAGTCTAAAGGGATACGACGAGAATCCCGATGACAGCAGCGTCACGGAGAAGCCATCGGAAATCAGCTCCACGGATTCACAGGCAAGTTTTATATAAAATATATTGATACCACTTTATCAAAACAAATCTAAAGCTAATGTATTTAACAAATGGTTTTTCACAATTTTGCAGGCGTCAGAGAGCGAAAACGAAAGCGTGCAGTCGGACCCGCACTCGTTCGTGAACCACTACGCCAACGTGAACGACTCTCTGCGGCAGTCATGGAAGCGGCAGAAGCCCGTGCGTAACTACTCGTCGTATACGGATTCTGAGCCGGAGGGCAGCGCAGTTGTCAGTCTCAACGGAGGCCAAATCATCATGAACAACATGGCGAGGTCACGAGCGCCACTGCCCGGCTTCTCCTCCTTCGTCTGATCTTCGTCGGACTTTCCCATAAGGACTTCATTAAACTCTGAAAGATTTTAACTGTGTTATTTATAAAGAGGAAACAACCACCTGCCCGCGCTTGAGTTATCGCTCGAGTGAAAAGACTTTTTTCGCGTTATGTATATCAAGCTTGTGGCGAATTTTTATTGTGATATATCGTTATGTACGTATTATTTATAATTATTTACACATCGTTTATCTTAGGCGATACTTATAGATGCAAACCGTTCGGCTACTCTGCGTTTCTCGAGCATCATTTTCACGTTTGCTAAAGGCTCTTTGTGTATCGCTTTGCACGGCTATATTTTAAGGATAATTACTTAATACCTAACGAAGGCCTCCGCTGTGACTCTGTAGCGATGAGAGGCCAAAAATATTTGTTTGTTTGCATACTTTTTGAACGACACTTACTCATATACAAAACAGTTTATAGAATTTTTCATTTTTTTAGGCGAGGGGACGACCGTCTTCCGATTCGCAATCATTATTTTTTAGTTATTCCTTCGTCAAAATTTATCGGATGTAAATTTCTTAATGTATATCTTCACTTTTGACGACAGGGTAGTTTCGATATGTACAAAACTGTACATATGTGTTTCTCAGTCAACAAGTATCTAAGGTAGCTAACGACTTTCGGAATTTTGAGTTCTGTGATTTTACTTACATATTTAAATGCGATCCAAAAGCAATTAATCCATATCATAATCATGAACGAATGAAGCAGCAGTTGCCTTACAAACAATCGAGAGAAACGGGACTTATCCAAGTCTCTAATAATTTGCAATTAGCGATGTAATATTTATATCTTATCAAGATAATAGAAAAATATTAGTCTAGATGTAATTCGAATTTTTTAGGGGTATGTATGTGAGAGCAAAAAGTATACTGAGTGACTGTTTACGAGTGCTCATGAAAAGACACTTTAAAATAAGTCTGAATTATGCAATTTTGCATACTGTAGTTTATCATGTATATTTTTTATGTTGTATCTCATTTAGCTTTTTGACTACTATGAATGATGTTGATATACTAGAGCAAAAGAAATGTACATTGTGTTTTTTCCCGAAATACGGGAAATCGTACTTATCAGTTTGACGAAACTTTTTTACTTTTAAGACATGATAATCAAAAAAAAATTTTTTTTCATGAATCATACACAAAACAAACTGGTAAGTTACATATCTAAATAATAGCTTCGGTGATGCTTAAACTGAATGCTTAGAAAAAGGGTCATGATGTTTGTAACTGTAATATTGCGTATGTAACGTCATGACCAATTTCGAGGAATACTGTATAGAATTAAAGGCTGATGAAACTAAAATAGTTTAATGATCTTTCAATAATATCATTACTGCTCTTTACAAAAAAGCACATTAGATTACGAGCTTCTATTAGAAAAATTTATTAATAATAAGGTAATAGTAATTTTCTTTTTAATGATCGGTACGCGTAATATTTATTGTCGTTGAGTCATTAATGAGCCAAAAGAGTGTTGCTTGAATAAATTGACATAGTAAGCTCGTTGCGCACTCTGCTATAAAGACAATACTTCACATCGAAACGGGAATGATTAACTTTCATTCTCGAAAACCCGCATCTCAAATTTACTCATCAAATACATATGTAGTTTAGATTATCAACTACAACTTAGAATAAATATCACCATCCGGTGTTTTGTAATAAAGAACTTACTGTTAATACAGAAGCATAGCTGCTCCTGAAATACTGCCAATAAACTTTTATGTTCAAATTTTTTATTATTATTTATACTGTAACGAGAAGCGAAACCGATTATGAATTTGTAATACAAAATCAGTTTTAGAAATATACTATCCTTTTAATAAGAATCTTTGAGTTATTTATTTCCTCCATCAATTGTGTGTGGTACTCGAAAAATGATCAAACAATATGTAAATGATAAAAATTTCGATTTTATTTAAATTTGATGTAAAGCATACTGAAACGATTCAAACAGATAAAAACGTTTTCTCACACAAATCATACCAATTCTTCAGTTCGCGAGGCACTCTGTTACTCGCTACGCGTTTTAAAACAGACCACGCTGCTACATCGACAATTGAAGCATTGGAGCCGTCTAGAAGCCACGTCTTTTTATCCAAATAACTGGCTATTTTCGAAGTGATAGCATTTACGTTTCTCGTTTCTTCGTAAGAGAGACGGAGACACAGATCTAATATGCTGTCAATTGTGCATACTACAGATGGCGAGTTTGAGCTTTCATAGTTGTAATTTTGAATTAGCCTCGTCAAATAGCGCAGGATGTTTGCTTCACCTTCCAGTGGATAGTCATAGACTTTGGTAACCAGCTGAACATCGCTGACTGTAATGAATGATGAAATATCATAAGCAGACTGTATCACCAAACAAAATCATATAATCTAACTCAACAAATTACTTACCATCCTTCCAAATAATTGTTACATCAATGCTATGCACAGCATCCTTTGGAGCAGTAGTGAGTAACTTTTCTTCAAAAGCTGCGCTTGTGACATCAGACACCGTAGAGTGTCGATGAACCTCTACATTGAACTTGGTATCTTTCCAGAGTCGCTGGAGGGCTAAAATAAAGTACGGAGGACTGTTTGGATTAGCGGACACAATGATTTCAGCGTGAATCGGTGTCTACAAGAAGAAAAAAACAAAAAATAAAAACCAGTGCTCCAAAAATCAAAGTAACAATAAAATCCAATAACGATGAGTACCTCATCAGTCTCTATATTCAAATTCAGCTTGTCGAGTATCTCAGCAGGACTGTTGACATCGGACAGCCTGACAGCGACACACAGGCACTCCACTTGCTGTTTGAGTTCGTAGATCTGCTTAAGAATCCTCACCTGTCTAGCCTCCAGAATATCGTATTCGGGCAGTTTCATCTTCAATTAAAAAAAAAATCAGCCCATCAACACACTCATACAATCAAGAGATCAAAAAAGCGAGAAAAGCTCTCACGGCTCAGCGGCACAGCACGAGCCATCCGTCATTATAAAAAACCAGCCAAACACAAGCCTCCCCATCATTGGTCAAGCTACAATAAGTATAAGGTTCTCGGGTTTCGTCGAATTTGACGTTGCTTCGTGTGTGTCGCGTGACAAGTGCGCACCGTGTTATTTCTCAGCGAGCCTATACCTAGTTATATTTCACGTGAAAAGACGCATCCGCGCACTCGTAACAATCCGACGGCGAGTGGCCACCATTTTTCCGCGCAGTATACAAGATACCTACTCGCACTTACTACTTATAAGTGATCGTTTACCAACTCTAGGCCCGCGTGCGTGCCGATCCGAGAAGAGATCAGATCATCGTGTAGTGCAGTCGAGACGCGGTGGGGCAGAGGGCAAAGCCTACAGAGCAGACATTGTTACACGTCTGCGACCCGGCCATCATCGATCCGAGTCCATATCGTATAAGTACACGGAAAATAGACACAATAAAAGTTTCTTCGCGTCCATTAGTTCTCCAGGATGACTATCAGGACTAGCCTGTTCGCTCCGACGAGGCGGCAGTTCCGAGGATCTACGATGGATCCAAGCCACGTGAGTATCCATCACACAAGTGTACTACTGCACTACAAGACACACAGACACAACCGGGGGAGGGTATAGACTATCCCTCATTCTCTCGAGCGTATACTTATAACTCCCGTGCAAAGACCGAGGGCTCATGCTGTCGCCCGAGTGCGAGAAGAACGGCGAAACCTTGGAAAAGCGGATAACCTGCTCGGCGATGTCTGCGGCGATGCCTCTTTGTTCAGTTTTACAGCTACCGCCACCCTGGATCCGCGGTAGTTCGTACATGACACTCGGTAGGGCTATCTTCTCTGGCAGCGAGACCACCGGCTTCAGGGCGTACATCCTCGTCGCGGTGCCGCTCATCCCGCGCCTCCTAGTCCAGCTGTCGTGTAACCTCGATCTACGCGCGGCCGCTTCGGATTTTTTCCTTTTCCACCAGAGTCCGCCATTTTTCTTTTTTTCTCCGTCTCTCTCGCTCCCTCTCTGAGATCAGGTTACCTACTCAATATACTATATACTATACCTATATACTATAGGTATGCAGCAAGCCACGCGCACAGCGGAAGACGAGTCTGGTATTTTGAAAATTCCCGCCGTTCGAGTCGCGCGTGCGCAGTGCTTTTCGGAGTAGGCGCGCGCAGCTGCTCCGAAAAAGGGCCCCGTTCGCGGGGCTCCCTTCTTTTGAAAAGCCAGGTCGGAAAAGTCGTCGCCGTCGAAATTCACTCCGGCTCGAATTCGCGCTTTCTCGCCTCTATGCAAAAGCTCAGCGAGTCCAACGGCTATTCTGCGCTTCTTCTTCGAAACGTCGCTCGATAAAGATGGCGACTCCGTATATAGCTCTCGTCGAAATGCCTAAAAAAATCATTGAAAAATTTTACAAACAGGGATTTTGATTACATCGAAAATCAAGCCTCGATTTTTCCCACCCCCGCGTACCCGTAGTCCGTTCACCAAAGAGCTCAAAAATCGCGACAACAACAAATATGTAATAATAGCGCGTCGACTCGCGTAGTGCACTACGGCGCTGCCCTCGCTCTTTCTCTCTCTCGCTCGAGAAAAAGAGAGCGGGACAGATGGCGCTCGTCAGCCACTATCATCGTCGTCGCGAGAGTGTGTGCGCGAGAGAGAGAAGAAGAAAAGGTATAGGCCGACGGGCCGCGTATACGACGGTAGCTGAAGATCTCGCCCGCGCGGGCGATCCTGGCCACAGCAGCTAAGTGTCTCGTGTTTGGTTTGGCCGACTCTAGCCGAGGAACGAGAGTAGCCGCAGCTGACAGCAGCTTTTCTCGCAAGGAAACGCCGCCGCATATCGAGTCCCGATGTGAGGGCCGCGAGTATATATCAGTCGAGCTGCGGACCACAGTGTAGAGTCAGGGGGGGAGCAGTGCTGTCCTCTGCCCAAGCATCTTGCGAACTAAGGTTAGGACTGACTACACAAGACAACCGCTCGCTCACTCGTGCTCGACATTGTTTCCTCGTGTCTATACTGTGTGTATGTGTGTTTGAGTGTGGGTGTATACCTATAATATAATAAGCCAATAATTTCATCGGGGCCGGTGGTTGTGCGCGTGTATCCGGGTGAAAATCGAGGCGCGAAGCTGCGTTTCCGCGAATCCCGGCTTTCGGCTGGCCGAATTATTGCGTTTTTTCGGAGCCAACAGCGAGGCCAGCGCCATCCGGCGCCCAAGTGTCAGCAGCTCTAGCTTGGCTTGTAAGCCGCCACGCGATTGGTCGAAGCTACGGGCTGATCCACGGGCCTTGTTCTCGCGAATTTCTCTCCTCCGGGTGTCGCAGCCGGTGCAAAACGCTTGGTAATCGTGTTCCAGACCGAGCTGGAAGCCTGGGTGCCGAAAAAGTGCGGGTGGCTCGAGATCGAGAGGTGTGGGCGAAAACGGAGCAATCTTGGCTGGCGCAACGACGGACCAATCGGCGCGGCGCTCTCATCGGGCGGCAGGCTGCGCGTCTAGCGTGCGTGCGCCAGAGATAGCGTAGAGATCAGCCCTACGGAGTGAGCAGAGATCGCTCGCAATTGAGGATAGAAAAAGAGCGAGCGTATATTGCGCGAGGAGGTGATCCGTGTCATCGTAGTGTTGTCGTCGGGTGCGGCGCCGCTCAGCTGTTCGTCGCACGTAGGTGTTGTAAGTCGTGAAAAGCGCCGCTCGTCGTTATATAGGATATATAAATTACACCTGGGCTATATAGAGTGTTTGGTCACGTGAGCAGCGGCTCTCGCGCTCTCTGCTGCAGGACCCCCCCGAGAAATGGCGCAAATCCTATCGGAACGTGGGCCGCCGCCGCCACCGGCCAGCTACTACTACTGCTACAAGCGTTTGTTGACAAGCGCGCCACGTGCTGAGCAAGAGAGATAGAGCGCAAAAAACCGACAGAGAGAAAGAGAGAGAGAGAGAGAGAGCGTGCGAGAGCGACATCCGCGAGTGCGCGCATATTATACGTAAAACGAGAGAAAGAGAGAGTCTTTCATTGAATTCCCTGGCTTTTTGCTGTTGACAGTGCCGCGGAAAGACGGGGCAGCATGTCGGGACGAGGGACGAAGCGCAGGGGCCGACCGCCCAAGTCGGTCGTCATGGAGCGGCCCAAGAAGTTCCAGTATCATCTCATGAAGAAGCCCAAGTATTTGCAGAACAAGGGCTCGGAAACGCCGGGCTCGCAACCAGGGACACCGACTGCATCGAGGCCGACCTCACCCCAGGAAACACCCGAGCCACAGGATACGCGACGCAGTACGCGAAATCGCAAGTCCAAAGGTGTACGCGAGAAGCACTCCAAGAAGGGTGGACACTCGGGCTCGACTTACGGCCGACGGGGCTACAATACCAGCGTCGAGTACCATGACTCCGAGTACCATTACGGCTCTGACTTTGGCGACGAGTCGAGCGACAATAAGACGGACATCGAGGATGACCCTCTGCTGCAGAGCGAGGACGAGTCATCCGAGAGCATCGAGGAGCCTGATCCATCCAGCGACAGTGACTTCTCGCTCTCCAGCTTTAGTACCACCAGTGGTACACCCAGGCGGACCCTGCTCAGCCAGCAAAGACCGCCCAGTCCAGAGCCGCTTTGGCTTCAGAACAAGGAGATCCCACCGCTGGAACTTCCCAAATCCTCGGATGACCTCCTCGTGCCCAAGGACCTGGTCATGCCATGCTTGTCCATCTATGAGGTCCTCAGGCATTTCCGCACGTTGCTAAGGCTGTCACCTTGTAGATTCGAGGATTTTTGCGCAGCCATGATCTGCGAAGACCAGACCAACCTACTGGCTGAAATCCACATCACACTTATCAAAGCTTTATTGCGAGAAGAAGACTCGCAGCAAACACACTTTGGACCGCTCGACCAGAAGGACTCTGTGAATATAAGTCTTTATTTTGTTGATGCCATGACGTGGCCCGAAGTTTTAAGGTCTTATGTCGAAAGTGATAAGAGTTTCGATCAGAACATTTTAACTGTACTATCCAATTCGGAGTATCCCTTCTCTGGGATTGAGGATAGGATAAAAGTTTTGCAATTTTTAACTGGACAATTTCTTATTACCAATCCTGTCCGAGAGGATCTGCTTCACGAAGGTAACTAATTATACTATTAGCTAATTCCTTGTTTTCCTTGGTTAACTGCTTCTTCTGATTGGAAGCTCAGTGAAATTTTATTGATCAGTGGGATGATGCAATATCCCATATGGGGTTGTCGTGCAACCTCACTCCTAATGTAGAACTGATGTTTCATACAGACACAGTTTGCTAACTGTAATTTAAAGGAAGTAAAACGTTTACAGAGTAATAACGAATTAATTTTTTAATTAGGGAACAGAGACTATGATGATCACTGTCGAGTTTGCCATCGACTGGGTGATCTTTTATGCTGTGAAACATGTCCAGCGGTGTTTCATTTAGAATGCGTGGAACCGCCACTTGTAGATGTACCTCCTGAAGATTGGCAATGTAATATATGTAAAGCTCATAAAATAAGCGGCGTTATGGACTGTGTACCCGATGTTGAGAAAAATGGCTTGCTGTGTAGACAGGAGCATTTAGGATTTGACAGGCATGGACGAAAGTATTGGTTTTTAGTGAGGAGAGTTTTTATGTATGTAAATTTCACTTTTATTCAATTATATTTTACTTGTATATGAATAAAGCAACTAATGTGAAACTTATTGCATTTTAGTGAAAGTGAAGACGGTGAAATATGGTACTACAGTTCTCCTCTGCAGCTGGAAGAATTAATGAATTCTTTAGACAAGAATGAAATGGAAGTAGCGTTGTACAGAGAATTATCTGACTACAGAGACGAAATAAAACGTCAAATGGAGTTGACTGAAACCATTACTAATCAATACAAGGGCAATAAGAAATCTTACTTGGAAGTAGAAAATAGTATGTATCACCAATTCGTTGATTTTTCACCGTACTTGAAGCATTATGTAATACTGAAATCATCTTTTTCTTTGCAGGTCTTATTCAGAAAATGCAGAAGGAGCGGCAAGAAAAACTCGAGAAAGAAGAAGAGGAAAAGAAAGAAAAACAACGACAAGAAGCTGAAGAATTAGTTCGTAAAATACATGAGGATCCAGAGTCCATAATAGATAAACCATCTGTGCCATGTGAGAAATCGGAAGACAAAAAGGACGGCGAAGAGCAGTCTGAAAAGACTGGCAAATCAGCAGAGGGGCAAGAGAACTCGCTTGAAAATACAGATAATGAGAATAAATCTAAAATCGAAGGTGAGGATATGGAAGTTGAGGAGATGACGGAGGGCGTTGACAAAGATGGTAAAAAGCACAATATTGTGACGAGATCAAAGACTGGTTCACTAACACCAAGAACTTTTAATATAGATGAACTAAAAAAGAAAGCACTTACCGGATCAAAGGAGGAACAGGACAAGATGGACAAAACTCTAAAAGAGGAAACCGACAACGCACGTTTGACGCGACAGAAGGCGCACCAAATAGCGTCGGGAACTCACCTGTTCAAATTGGGTATGGATAACAGTTTTAAATCGTACGTAAACCAGTATAGCACGAACACGATAGCTCTGAACAAGGCCCAACGCAACGAGGAGCGCGATAAGAAGCGGCACTTGTCGCACAAATTCGCCCTTACTCAGAACGTGGACTTCAAATGGATTGGCAGTCTAACTGGTACCCGAGCGATGCTCGTCCAGACGCTCCGCCAGACAATCTTACAACTAGAAAGTTGTATACAAGCACCGTTTATGCACACGAATTGGCCGTTACTACGCAAGCCTTGGACGATCGCTGTAGGCTCTTGTGTAAATCCTCGCGAGTTTGCAAGAGCGCTCATTGCTTTGCAGGCCTGCATCAAATCCGTAGTGTTCGGCAATGTCTGGCATGAGCAACTGGGCCACGTCAAACTGCAGAGGGTTACCGCTATCGAGCGCGAGGAGAAGAAGCGGTTAGACAAAAAAGAGAAGAAGGAAAAAGAGGATGAGGAGGAGAGGAATCGTTTGACCTACAACTTCGTCAAGTACACGCTGGGCCTCAAACACCAGATATGGAAACAGAAAGGGGAGGAATACAGAGTGCACGGTCAGTGGGGCTGGCTGTGGATATCGACGGGTCGCCGTCACAAATCCGTCGACCTTAAGAAAATGGGCCTTCGTGCCGGTCCCCAAAAAATTATGGTTCAAATTAGAGATCAAGTAGGTTTGAAAATCTTAGCTGTTGATCCATCAACGTATGAATTCTTGCTCAAAGAATATTGTCCACCGGAGATTACTGACGGTACTGATGATAAGAATAAAGTCAAAAAGGAAATCAAATCCGAGGAAGCTTCTGGTGATGGTACTGAAGTGAAGAAAGAGAATCAAAACGAAGCTAGTACGACGAACGAAAGCAAAGAAGTCAAAACAGAACAGAGTGATGAGCAAAAGACCGAACCAAAAACGGAAACTCCGGCTTCGAAACCAGAGACTAAACTTAATTTACCTTGTAAGTATCTTTACATATTCATATATTTTTTCAGTCTATCCCAGAATAGTACCTTATTTAGTTTAAAGTCACTACCATTATTTTGCTATGCAATTTTCACGTTCACACTTCTATTTTATTGTATCGCGACAAAGTAGTAACACATTAATCTTTCGTTTTAGTTTTGGCTGGAATGAAGATACAAAAAGTTTTCAAACCTGTTACCCAATTTGAAGAAATTGACATTACTAAAGCCTTGACCACTTCGGGTCGTCTTCTCTATCCTAAAATCGGCAAGAAAACTCGAATCGATGATTTCCTCGCCCGCCGCACGCACTTGAAGCTCTTGGAGGAAAGACGACTGTCTCAATCTGAGAAGCTAAAAGAAATCGCAAATAAAGCAAGCAATCAAAAGGCTAACGAAGAAGAGGCAAACATCGATATCGAAAATACAGAAGACAGCGAGAACGGCAGCGGCGGTGGTGGTGACGCAACACTTAAGAATATCTTAAAGAACAAGCAGCATACCAAAGTGGTGGGACCCAATACCGCTAACGTACTGGCTGCAATAGGCAAGCGCATTCAGCAAGTTCGGTCGCAGTATGCTAATTTGACGCGTCTCGGCGGAAAAAACATGGCCTGCTATTCGCGTTACTGTAACTTGGCGACTCAAAACATAGCGAACAAAACCATCATTACACCTCAGAGTCTTGCGACTAACTGCTATTCACCTATTTGTCTGAAGAAGATTCAATTAAAACGTGATCTTGTCGTTCTACTGAGGAAAGCCAATGCCTTGAATAATAACGCCGTTGCAGCAAATACGGCTGTTGTAAAGACAGAACCGTCTAGCGAAGATAGCAAAGACAATATTGTAAAAACCGATCCGGCTACAATTACGCCTCCTGTTGCTGACGAAAAAACGCCTAATAATACTGCGACAACCATCGCAGTTCCCAAGGATGGCGGTGGCGATGTTCTGCCAGCCAAAAGAATCAAATTAGAGTCGGTATGTATCTAGTTTAAAGTGTGCAATCTGACCTAAGTAGTAGCATATCTAGTATGCTCTTAAAAATTGTTTATTTATTTCAGGATGAAAATACTGGCAGTAAAAGTAATCAAGTTGTTGTTACAACTAATAATGTTGTAACAACGACTACCGTCACTACTACAACGCAACAAATAAAGACTGTTGATGGTATAGTTAAGAATGTGCAAGAAACTGTCACCTCTTGTAATTCTGTGGATGTCAAGTCTGAAGTAAAAACTAGGTAATTTTAATTTCAAAAGTCATGATAAAGTATTTTATTATACTTTAGTGTAATTAAATGCTCACACAAACACAATTTCTTACAGTGTCACTACATCTACATCACCTAAAACTACAACGATCGTAAACCGAAGAGGAAGGACTGTACAGAGAATTATTTATACAAAAGAATTGAATGCTGATGGTTCTGAACGAATATATTCAGCGAGCACGACCGAAGGAAAAATATACTTGAAGAAAGTTGCCATCTCCTTAGCGGATAGAAGGAAAAAACGAACACCTGTAAAATATCCTTTGTGCTCGACGTTCTGCAGTAAGAACAAACATCGAAGTATATTGGTCTTACCACAACACGAATTAAGGAAACTGTCACGAACTGGAGGTCGGCAACCAGTTCAAGGATTTCATCATATGGCTAAGGTAAATGCCTCCTCTACAAATTATTGAAAATTATACGCTTTTTTTTATATATAGATTTGAAAATTCGTAATTCTAATTGTTTTAACAGGCAAATATGTCAGTATGGCCATATCCTTGTCCAAGACCTTTATTCAAGACGTGTTGGTTATACCGGACAGTGGGTCTGAGGTCCCTCGCCGCTGCGGCTATTCAGTTGCGAATACTTTGGTCTTGCATTAGATGGGACGACGTTTCGGCTAAACCTCTATCTAATGATGGAAAGCATCAAATTACCACCGACACAGAAATAATGTCTCTAGAAATTTTAAAACACCGACACGTTGGTCAATTTATGGATAAGACGCAGTATTTGCGCAGAAAAGTAGTCATTCCATTAGAATTACCGAAGCAAGTGAGAGAAGTTACATCGATCCGCAGTGGTCTGCGTAAAAGAAAACGACCAGAATCTCCGCAAAGTACTGAACCTCAAGTATCTGAAGAATGGGTTGATGAGGACAAACTTGAACTTTGGGAGATTAAGCAATATGGAGAAAGGTATTTCAATAATTTTTTACTTCTATTATTTATCATTTTATTGTTTGTTTACATTTAAGGCTTTTGCATTGTGACATTGTTTTAATCCTTATCTTGCACTTCCTTAAAAACTCCAAGACATTCAAAAACGTTTTTTTCGAAAAAATTCATAGCATCTAATAAAGCTATTTGGATTTTTTTTAAATATGTTGCCAAATCATCTAATTTATTATTTTAAAATCCTTTCCTAACTTTAACACTTCTTAACACTAACTCCTTTTGCTTGGTGCGTGTGTCCGTTTATAGGTTAGAGAAGGCTAATGCCCAGATCATTACTAGGAGTAGATCCGGTCAACCACAAACGGTCGTCGTTAGCGGCAACAGAGCTGCTGGTTCCATCACTTCAGGTGATCAAGTTAGTGGTAAATCAACACCAGAAGAAATTAAAGAAAAGATGGAACAACAGCTACGACTTCAACGAGCAGCGCATCAGCAAAAGCGGGCTTTAGAGAATATGAAAAATCCTGGTACTCCAGGTACACCTGTCACCCAACTTGTTAAAGTCACGACGAACAATGCCCAAGGTATGTTTACATATTTTATTTTTGGTCTTGTTCATTCGTTTTGTTAGATCTAATTCTATTGGTACATTATTTTAAGATGGTACTCTCAAAGTTGTTACCAAAGTGGCTATACCTGCTAATCCCAACACACCTCAAGGAAAATCTCAATTGACATCGCTTCTTACGACACCTAACCAGAATAAATTTATCGGCACTAGACGTATTTATATGACTAAAGGTAAGTAATACCTTTGATCGCTTTTATTCAAAGACAAATATTCTAATTTGAATAAGTTAGTAATGATCAATGAACTTTTGTAGCCGCGGATGGCACTACAAGAGTTATTTCGGGACCTACGAGTATTTTACCGAAGACGCCCCAGCAAGCACAAACTCCTAATCAGCAATCTCTTATCAAAGCCACTGGAACAGGTAATTTTTATTTATAATCTTTCGTTAACGTTATTTATAACATGTTCTAAAAAACTTCTGAACTAATCTAAAACTTAATTTTTCCAGCAACTCCAAATACTCCAGTTCAGCAGGTACAGCAGAAGGTACAAATTCTGCGAGGTCCAGACGGTAAATTGCAAGTTCGTGGCCTCATGCCTGGCCAGCAGTTGGTGCAGATGCCGGATGGCAAACTGCACGTACTCAATACAGCACAGACAGTAGCAGCAACGACACCTCAGCAGCAGCCTACGGCTACGCCAACAACGGGAGCAGCAACTCCGGCTGTCCAAGGTGTTCCCAAAATTGCAGTTAGTGTGGCTAAAACGCCAGCTACACCTGTAACTCCTAGCAAAACAAACCCTATAAAAATCGTAGCGAATCAAGTACAACAGGACACGACGCCTCAAGCAACGCCGGTACAGTTACAGCAAGTAGTTCAAGCTGGACAAAGGCTCAAAGCTGCTATCGTCAGTCCTGGAGCTGTCACCACTCCTGTCGCCCAGCCGCAGAAGAGCACATTTGTCGTCGCTAATACTGGACAAATGATGCAGGGAACACAGGTAAATATTTTGATCTCTTGCTTTTAATTAATTTATAACGTTAATTGTCTGGAGAGAAAATATAAAAATTCTGTGTTAACGCCCTATTGTTGTTTAGGTCATTTCAACCTCGGGGCAAGTAGTCACTGCGAATCAAATAATAGTAAATAATCCAGCTTTAGCACAACAGTTGGCTTCTGGAAAAGCTCAACTAGCGACAATAGGAGGTCAACAAGTTTTATTACGGAACACTACAGGAAATGTAGTTCAATTTAATTCTGGTAACGCTGGTATTATTGTGAGGAATGCTGTAACTCCGACCAAAACTCAAACAGGTATGTTGAAATTTGAAGAATAAAATATACTATCAAATGATGAAGTCTGAAATAATAATTACTATTCAATTTCTGCAGTTGCTCCTGTGCAACAAGCAGTTGTACCAGCGACTCCAACTACATCTATCAGTGAAACTCCGGCCAGTAGTTCAGCAACAAGTACATCAACAGTGGCCACTCCGACCGCAGTAAGTACGCCATCGACACCAGTGAGTCAAACATTGCCATCAACGGCAGTCCAGCCAACGACACCAGCTACTCCTGCACCTGGAAGTGTGGAAGCTTCATTGCTTGTCGGGCAGCCACCCGGCACCGTTATTAAATGCGTCACTGCTCAGGTTATTCAAACTACTCAAGGACCTAGAATTGTCCTGCAAGGACTGCAAGGAACTGACTTTACTCCGAATCAATTGGCTATGGTGCATCAGCAAGTTAAGCAGCAGTTGCTTAAAGCTCAAGCCACGGCTGGTAAACAGGGTGTTCTAGGGCCAACGAAAATCTATCTGGCTGTGCAGCCTGCACCATCGACACAGACTCAGACTCAGACTCAGACTCCAGTACAGCCACAACAGAATCAAACTCCCCAAACTCCGACGACCCAGAGTGTGGCAACACCAACAACGAAGCCACAGCCTACTGCCGCTGTACAGCAACCTTTGGTGACTGAACAAAGTAACACTGGTAAGGCTTTACTAGTTTTATAAAAATGTTATAAATATGCTAAACGAAAAATGTGGTTATTTAATTTTAATATTGAATATTTGTGATTTAGAAACTCAAATAAAAACTGAGCCAACTACTGAAACACCAAAGCCACCAGAGGTCTCCTCACCTAAGAAAGCTAAGGTTGTTGTCCAGCAAGTCCAACGAGGAACAACGAATGAAGATGAATCTCAAAGGACTAGTATAGTGAATGGACAACAACCGGCTCAAACTCCCAAGGAGGCAAATCAATCTGCAAGTAATAAATTTGTTATTACTCCTGACTACATTCAACAAAGTAAGTTGCAGATATGATTGTAATTTTCATGAAAATGAAGTACTATAACTAATTGTTCCACATTTGTCCAGCTATCAAGAACGCGTTAAAACAAGAAAATCTAAATCCGGAAATTGAAGAAAAACTATTACAATTGCAAAGATACCAGGAGAAACAGATGAAGGGCACAGAAGGTGCTACGACCGGCGCTCAGGGTCACAGTACACCGGTTACTTCGACTCCGCGTGCTCCTGCTCGTAAACGACCTACGTCAACGTCGCATCCCCCTGTATCAACAACGCCGGCTGTCACTCAACCCACTACCAATGAAAAGGACAGCGAGTGGATGACAGAAACACCCAAGAGAAAACCTCCGCCTAAACAGGAACATCGTGATATTTCTAAGTGAGTAAAAATAATAATTGCTATAAATATTAGTAAGTAAATTTCTCGGGAGATTATAATAATTTTTTTATTACAAAGATCGCACAAATTACCCGAGTCCTTGGATAATGATTCCACGCCAAAGAATCGTCC
>UCQR01084552.1:16416-27725 GCA_900474235.1 Cecidostiba semifascia | reverse complement strand
AAAGTCACTCGTTCCCCGTGTTATCTTTCGGTGCCACTTCACCTTTTGTAAAAAAAAACGTTTGTTGGTTTGACACTGTTACGATGATGCTTGAAAAAAAAGGATAGGTATGTGTGTACGTGAGGATATTTGTGTAGAGATGATGTGTATAGGTATATGTGTGAAGCAGTAATCCATCGAAACGACCGTGGGTCGGACGCGTGACATTAACGGAGGCGGAACAGTAGCCAGGCTGATGTGTATGTGTGTCGGTCAAAAGAATAAATTGCACATTGTCGTTCGAGAGAAAAATTGAAAAATGAACCTTAGTATTATTACTCTTGTACAAAGAGTGGAGAGTAGCCTGTGAAGATTAAGGACACGGGTTTTTTTATTAAATTTTTTTATGAATTACGAGTTGTATGGTTGAATTATTTACTTTATTTTATCAGCTATTTTTTTAGAATTGCGGGTAGTAATGCAGAAGCTTGCATCATAAAGTATATATAGAAGAGCTTCATCGATCCGGAATTTGTAAAATAATTAAACAGTCTGCATTAAACATCAGAAATGATCTCTCTTTATCACAGCGAGAGTCAGAAATATATAATGCGATTGTATAACGTACTGAAAATGTACGCATTGAAATGCTCGTTATACGCTTCGTCAGTCTTTCAGTTGACGGACAGATATACCGCCTGTAATTCAGTACACCTGGCAAATGAATAATTCGCAACGTTATTTCCTTTCGTAAAATTCTGAAATAAAATGATGATTCTATACAATTGTTTCAAATTGCACACCATCGATTTTTTATCAATAATCTCGATTTCGCCGCCTCGATATACACCTACTTTTCCCACACGCTCTCCAAATTAGCCTCCAATTTTTTTTTCCGAAAAAATACAAGTTTCGCGCTGAACAATAAGGCACCCGAAAGAAAAAAAAAACAACTCGCCGCATCGTAAAACACAATCTCTCTCCGCGCGCAAAAACAAACGCACGAGAGTAAGAGATTTCTTTCACCGATACTTTCTAATGGCAGCGAAGAAAATGTCTACCGAAAAAAACTCCGCCTACGAACTCGTGTACACATACAGAGAGAGAGAGAGAGGTAAATTTCCGAATTGCCTCTCGCACAGGATCTCGATAAGTAGTCGAGTGAAACGCGTAAAGCAGCTCTCCTTCTCTTTTTCTATGCCCGAGGAAAGAAAGGAACTGGTGTCGCGCTTTTCGGCTGTTGTAAGAAAATTGGATCTCTCATATTACACCTGTACGACGTCGGCGCCAAAGTCTCTCTCTCTCTCTCTCTCACGAGACTGGATTTAGAGGTGTCGATTTCTGCGCTTGACTTTCCAGCGCCGAGAGGTAAAAGGAACTTTGGTTTGACGAAACTTAATCAGCAGCAGCGTGTGCTGTCATGGCTGAGAACTATGATATGTGCAGCGCGACTCTGAGAGGTATATATAGGTGATATGAGATTTTAGTAGGATTTTCAAGTCGAGTTCGCGAGATGTATGTTTCATGATGCTGTATAAGTGAATTGCGACGTGGTTTTATTTCTATCTCACTTCAGGAAACTGCAGCTGATCTAAGTGTCGCGAATTTATATAGTTGCAAAAAGAGCTTTGCTTTTAAGCTGACAAAAAAGTAACCTTCATTTTCTAGGAAGTAAAAATCTGCATCGGAAAAATAATAATACAGTCCATGAAACAATAAAAGTTGGATACAAGGACACACGAAAAAAACACAGATTAAAATCGCCTCTATACATTTCAGTATCAAAACAGATCGCATCGATCCCCAGCACACCCCAAAAAAAATACCATCCCCTCATCTCCATATTCGGACACCTATCCACGAGCTTCGGACACACCAGAGCTGATAAAATTTCGCGCGGCGTCGATGCACTTTTGACAAGGTAATTTCGTCGGTTACCATCAAAGCTTCACGTGTCCTCTAAAATGCAGCCATAGTCACTCTCGCGGAAAGGATAATCCGCGAAATAGTCGTAGACTCGTCACACCTGCGGTCGCGCCTTGAGCTATATACAGTGTGCACTGGTTGTAATGGATGATAGTTGACGTTAAACGGATGGCTGTTTTGAATAAATCTGTAGGAGAATGGTATAGTCCTTATATACACATGACGAGAGATATGAAATAGCTGCGGATTTCGAGAGTTTCCGAATTATGTCTCTTGTGGATTAGCGCTGTTGTGTGCGCGTCTCTTTATAGTTCGAAGTATAACTTTGTTGATTACTCTATGGAGGTGAGTTGCATTCGAAACGTTTCGTCGCGATTCTATTTACGAAAATAACTTTGCCATTATGCGGGATTCTTTCTTTTTTAGAAAGAGAAGAAATTTCCGTTTAAACTTGGGAGTAATGAGAAAAGTTGGAAAATGCAAAACTGAAAGTATTCACGACTAATTCAGATATCCATCTTTTTTTCCTACTCTCAATAGATAGAGCTTCGGAGCCGGAGTTATTTTCGTTCGCTTGCGTCGTGAAAACCGCGTATTCAATTTTAGTTTTTAATTTTTTTTTATTTAAGAGTAAAAGAAAAACGAATTGAAAGTTTCTACGTTTATGCAAAGAAAATTTTAACGTCAAAATCTAGCGCATTATGTAAATGAATTTCACAAACATTTTTTAATTTAATTTCAGCTGTAATTAAATTCGCTTTCAAGACTTCCTCTACTTTACACGCCTTCTACTCTAACAGCTTTGAGACTCTTGTATATACATTCAAGAGAAGCTTTCTCGTAAAAGCCACGTGTTTTTGTTATAGGACTGGTTAATTAAATATCAAAAGAAGAGCACAAAAACCGCTTATTTGAGCACTAAACTCACTCTGGACATTAAAACGACCAAATTGCTTCGAAACCATACATTCAATACGTAAATTAGTACATGTATCACGAAGCGCAGCTTTAATTTAAATTCAATAACCAGAGCCATTCGGCAAACTTGTAATCCCATCATCCATACTCCACAATCAAACAAACAGACTGACCAACTTATTACTCCGCCAAACCCACATCTCCAGACTCCAGCTCAATAATCAATTCCACCGTAAACAAAGTCATTCCACTCTCCAGAGTTTCATCTCGTTGCAAACTATACATACACGCCTAATCACACATGTGGTTCGCGTTTACGATTAAGTCCCGTAAAATATCTCCGCGTTTTTTACTCGGCCACGCAACTTTGATGCGGTTTCTGCGGATGAGGACAGTAGTTTTATCGATTTCCGATAGGATTTTAATTAAGTTTTCGGCGACGAGCCACCGTTATGTATGAAATATTGCGCGCGCGAGAAAAGCTTTATTGCGGCGACCGAAAAGCTTTTGCGTTATTGCATCGAGTTTATTTTTCTTTTCGACGAAAGTGAAGTATAGTGCGAAGGGCTTTCTCTGACGGCGAGGTGAGTTTTATCGATAATATAATTGATATATTTGTCGTCAAGCGGTGAAGAAGGAAAATTTTTTTTCGTGTATTTTTCGAATGGAAGTATTGAGTTTTCGGTTTTACGACTGGAAAGAGCCTATATATACCTGTATAACTCGCGGCAGTATTTTCGTGATATGTTGGACGATGGGACGAAATTTCCGGCGCACGTAAAGCCGATATATTTGGACTCAGCACACGACTTTGGAAATATTAAAATTTTGAAGAAGATGAAAAAATATGTTTTTCACTGCTCTGTGTATATCGACGGGAAGTTTTCGAATTCAATAATGCTATTATCAAAAAATGCAAAAGACCCGAATAGTCCTCAAAGTGTAATCGCTAAAATTTCTAAGTATAACCTGAATCTTTCTCAATCGAGCCCTTTATTCTCCACAGCCCCTGCTCTCAAACCACATCAGCAATATATAACCTCAGTTTCTCTCTCTCTTGCGATTGTTTTTGTCCGATATTATGCGCAAGCGGTATCTTCTCGCTCCTCCTTTTTCTCATTGTGTCCGGCGTTACGTAAAATTTTATCGCTGACTATATCGTAACTACTTCGGGATACAGGTATACCAAGAGGATGAACCGCTAATTGACGCATACATCAGACACTTCGCGCTCGGCGTCTTTTGTCTGGACTCCGTGATTTTATTGAGCGTTTATTGCTAGACGAGGAAAAAAAAGCGGAATATGCGTATATAACGATGGCTTTCAGCAGCGCGACGACGACGTCGAGTGGAAACTTTCTCGAAATGGGATTATTAGAAAAGCTGTCGTAAAGTTTCGGGTAATAAGTTGGAGATAAGTAAAGCAGAAAAAGTGTCTAAATGGCTAATTTGTTTTTTGTCACACTTCTCGATGCGCTCGACTTCGAGCTGTACTGACGTAACTATGCAGTGAATAGTATTATAACAGAAATACCGGTGTACAAGGTAATTGAATATATATTTTCGAGGAATTTTTAATTTGAAAGATATTTTTCTGTATACACATTATTAGATTCTGATTAAAAGTCCGAGCGAATTCCAGGCAAATGTAATTTCGTAAAGGAGAATACAAACGAGGACGACTATATAATATAGTCAGGAGGCATTATTGTAGGTGAAGTGTGCACTCCACGATGAATACGTAAATAACAGAAGCAGTTTAGTAATCGCGCGTAACAAACGGGTTGAGTTGTAGCGAGAGAGCCTGATTTTGGATGAAAGTAATTATGCAATCTGATTCAACCCAGTATGTTCTGTAATGACATAGAAGCGTGTACAAGGACATCAGGAATATAACTTTTCGTCAGAATTGAATACCGGTCCTTTGTCACGTTACATTTGAGAAGTGTATACAGTTAGGAAAATGTTTGATTCTCGAGTGAATGCAATAGTTGCAATACAGTGAGTAAAACAAAACAAACACGAGAGGGGTTTATACTCTATCTTTATTATCGTTTGCATTAAAGTTTTGAAATTGTTCGTGCGGAATATCAAACCGGTGAGTTATCTTTGACGTTAGTGGACGTTGGTACTGTATATGCCACACAATGGCTCGGCGTAATAAATATTGTTATCAAAGGCGGGCGCTAATGCCAGCCTGATTACACACACATACACATAACACTAAGGGTCGTAAAATGTTTTACTGCATCGCACAAACAGCACAATTTCCCGGAAGAATAGCGCAACGCGAATATAGATACGCCGCCTGTGAGCTTTTTATCGTTTTCGGAAATCTTATTATACAAAATTCTGCGATGATTCGATTTTCCATTGTTGAGAGCAAGGTATGGGTATCCCGCGTTCACGCGTAGAAAAGTGGTGTGCTAGCACGAGGTATCAGTCGTGATAGAGACAAGTCAAAGTAGCCATGAAACAAGACAGTAAGATAGTTTTAAAAATAAAAATCCAACTTGATTATTTTTGATGATGTTCGTACAATGATTTCGGGATCTTTGAGATTACATGTACAATTTTACGTATAAATTTATCGTATAATATTTCAATTAAAATCTGACGCAACGAAATCATAAACGCCTCAATAATCATTAATAAAAACAGATAAATTATTACACTCTCTAAAACTATTAATAAAATCTAATCTAACGAAATCTGCATGAAATCGCTTCAAACTGTTCGATAAACATCTCGTATACATAAATGCTAAGTAGCTTTTTAAAAGAAGGTTCACGCCTGATTACCTAATTAAGAATGATTTCATGAAACGCTTTAAAGAGTTCCTGGCTATTTCGAGCTTTAATTGCACCCTATGCAAATAAGCATCTGAGAATATTAAAGTGCGAATTACATGAGCGGTGGCGGTGCGGTAGACGCGGTGAACCTATTTACGAATTACTATGTCTGAGCCGCATGCAACTTAGCGTATTAAGGAGACAGTGACATATTGTTTTGATTGCGTAAGAAAACTGGCTTTTCCGAAATTCGCTGCAAGCTAGGGTATCATGAATTTCAAGGATTCGTGGCGCATTTTATGAAGGCTCGTATAAACTAAGTGATATAAGGCTTGATGTAAAAATGTGTTATTCTCATTTTTGTGACTTCTTTGTACTTGGAAAATATAATATAGAATATTTTAAATTTTTGCAAAAAAGGGCAACCTTTTAATTCGTCTTTTACTTATAGGTATTACATATAGCGAATATTAATGATTTTATTGTGAATATTAATGAATTAGAAAAATGAATTCTGATTCAAAGCATTAGAAAATGAATTCTGATTCAAAGCTCAGATTCCTTCCTTTCTAAAAGACAAATCATAATGCGTTTGTACTTAAAAACACAGCGTCTTTCAATTAGAAATCCCCTATTTATTTCTTCAAAATATTATACATATTCACCCGAAAATTTCATTATCATTCTCCGTAATTCCCCGCAAACGCATCTAAACCGCAATATCCGTAAACGCATCGGATCCAATTTCCCCCCTCAAAAAGAAAATATTAACCATCACCACCACGCATTCAACTCTTCCCCCCAATATCGCAGTAAAGCCGAGCTATACACACTCTTGATTTGCATGAATTACAAGAGCGCGCGCGATAATCATCGCCCCCCAAAGTCCGCTTCCGGTACTTCCTACCTATACGTATATACGTTATATATGTATATCTACTATACTACATCGATTGTCGGTGCGCGTGGCATGTCAAATCGTGTAGAGCAGAGCAGGTGCACGACAAAGGATGCGAGAAACGCCGGAAGAAGGTGAACGCGCCGCTATGCCTGACATCCGACCCCGAGAGACAGTCGGAGAAAAGAGCAAAGTGCATCATGAGCGCATAGTATGCAGGAGTATGAGACGCGACTGTCGTGTGTATAATATGAAAGCGAATCACTGTGTTTAAGGACTGATTACGCGGTTTGAGCGAATTTTTTCATTGTGGAATTGTGTGGTGGACGTGACGACAGACAGGTGGATAGCGTATTGTTGTTCGATTGTGCGGGTGGACGCGATGAGGAGGAGTTGTTGATGGATGGCTGGTTGGCATGTATTTGCATAGACATGTCATTTGGTTTGTTCGTATACGCGATGTTCGTATATGGTAGAGAGGAGCTGTTTTATATAGTTTGGTGAAAGAGGTGGGTATTTTTTTCTCTCGTTAATTTACAGTTTGTGCATATATGGATTAATTAATTGCGATAT
Organism: Cecidostiba semifascia; assembly: GCA_900474235.1. Taxonomy (NCBI): domain Eukaryota; kingdom Metazoa; phylum Arthropoda; class Insecta; order Hymenoptera; family Pteromalidae; genus Cecidostiba; species Cecidostiba semifascia. Next base: position 20,639 of record UCQR01084552.1, on the reverse strand, counting down.
TAGTTGAGTGATATGAAGGAAGTTGTTACTTACGTTACGTAAAAACGAATTGCTTTGCTTTCATCTAATCATGCGAATTAGTTTTATGTCAGTAATGGACGGAGTAATTATGAAATTGTTATTGAATGATAGCTGGTTATAGTTTCCTCGTGGACGGATGTATTGCACTCACGAAAGCGAGAAAATTTCGATAAGTGTTTGAGGAAAATTAGTTTACACAATCGACCTCTTTCTCGCTGTATCTGAGAAATTTTCATTAGAAATTTCGAAAGTATCACATCCAAGTGTAAAGAAGATGAGTGTAATATAATTTTAGATAATATAAACTTGCATTTACGTCAACTTGATGCATTATACATTCATCTTTTTAATTACTAATCAACTTATCTATAACTATCAAAATTTATGGTATTTTGATTTTGACAAGCGATGACGCAAGTACGAAACTACTCTCCAAGAAACCGGAATATCAAAAAATGAATAATTCGTAAGCACATCGTCGACTAAATAAAAACTCCTGATATAACCAAGAATAAAGAATCTACTTTCTGTTTCCAAAAGTACAGAACTCTGTGACAAAGTTCAAAAACTTTTTTAAAACTCCCGCGACTTGCACAACTTTTTCCTGACTTGTTCACAAAATTTTCCCACACACAACACTACAAAAGATACTTTTTCAAAACTCCTCAAATTTTCCTCATCTCGCTTAACTCAAATAGACGTCGTTACCGCAACTTAACAAGCCGCTTTTCGAAACCTTAAAAAAAAATAATAAATAATCAAAAAGCACTCACTATCCTCTCACAAACACGTAGCGCAGCACAAGAACAAAAAAATCACTTCCAAATAATCCACTCTTCTCAAAAAACTTCCAGACCATCAACAATGCAATTCAGTATACAGTATAATACTCCAGGCCATCAGACGGAAGCCGGTGTCTCTCCGCGCTCGTATTTTCATTCACTTTCGCCGGCAGCACGCGCAGCACTGCTCGACGCACCTGTCCGGTTCCGCGGCGAGGCCCACGAGCTCAGAGCGTCCTGTCCACCTTAGGCGGGGTGGTGGGGTCACGAGAAAAACAGGATAGTATATATGTGTGTGTGTGTGTGTGTAGAGTAGTTATGATGCCTTGGCTGTCACGTCGTCGTCTCGATGGCGTCACTGGTATTATATATACGACTTGCGAAATGTCGTGTAAGCTTGACCACATGTCAGGAGGTGTTTGGGATGATGTGTGATGGGTCTGTTGTGTGAGGGTGTTTTTTTTTATGGAGATGTTGAGGTTGGGATGGTTTGGGAGAGGATTAATTGATGATGATTGATTTTGACGGGAACGTGATACGATTTTTTGTATAAGTGTGTTTTCTCTGGATTTGTTTTATTTATTGGGAACACAAGATAGAGTCTTTAATTCACATTTGCGAATATGACAGCAACCGTCTTTGTACTTATATATCATAATCCTAGAGTTATTAAGCGCGTGAGATTACGAGCATTGGAATTTATTATTGTTATTCGCATTTCCATTCTTATTTATCTAGTGGCAATAAATTATCGAATTAAATGTCTATAATCAAACTTTTTCTTTGTGTGTTACAGGTGAGTTAAAGGATCAACGCGATCTTATTTATTACACGTGAGTTTATATACAATTTTCAATATACGTCCTTAATTTTATCCCAACGATAAGCCTTTAACATATAATTTCAGAACGACTCGATCCCTTACAAACACTCTTCCTAACAAACAAAAAATTTTTAAGCGAAAGAGTGTCGAAAAAGGTACTTGCTAAGGTCATCGAACTAAGAAACTCTATAAAATCCCTATAGATCGACTTCCATACCGAAATTTCGATTACACGGACACTTGATTGCTCTTATCGGTAATGCTCTCCTTAACCGTCGTCGATTGCTGCACCATATTCCTGGACTATAACGTCGGCGAATCTCGACGGACGGTCAATTTTCCGCGCGTGCCTCCCAAGAATGTCTTTCGAACTGCCGCATTACAGATTCCGCTCACGAAGCCAGTCGGCTGACTTTTTTACATTTTGGGCGGTTTTACGCGAAATTTTTTTTTTTTTTTTTTGCGAAGGTTGTTGACGAACCTTCGAAAAATGTATGTGTAGAAGGAAAATTTTAACGAAGCTTGAACGAAAAAATAGTCGGTCCTCTGCGTCACAAATACGAAACCTTGAAAACTGTATAGGTTTGCACAAAAAATTTTACAGTCAAGGAAGTGTAATCAAGAGGTTTTTAGCGCTTTCGATGTACTCGAGTAATTTGCTGGAATTAACCTCGCAAAACTCCAGAATAAATATTCTCTGGGCGATATATGCGTGTATGTGGAACACACAGTCCGGTGAAATCTGATAAGTTGTATATATACATACGCAAGATTTTCTCCACTAAACCGAGCGAAACTAAATTGGACGTGAAATTGATATAGAAAACATTAATCGAGTTTGTATACGTATATGTGTATATCATAAAGTTTAGTACTTTATATATACGCTTTATGAAATTTCGCGGTCATGTGTGCGCAACAGAAATTACTCCTGTTGGCTTCCTACATTTTTCCAAGCCAATGTTAGGTAACTTTGCGATTATCGAGATCACTCGTTTCCCAGAAGCTTTCAGAATAAATTATATATTCCCAATATCAACGTTTTTACGTAAGACACTTGAAAATATTGAAGTAAATCGAAAAGCTATATCGCATAAATAGCAAATGTTCGTGGATCGATATGCACTTTACGGTATACATCCATCGCACGCAACAAAATTATAGTTATATTTATATTGAAAGAAAAAAAAACAACGAACGCGATTGGATAAGAAGCATCTCCTCCGAAGAGTGCCATCATCCGTATCGTTTACATAACTACGAGAGCAACTAAAAACGTTTATTTATCTTTCCGGCTGTAGAAGAAGAAAACACTTATAGTTGCGAAAAAACGTCTCGCTTGCGAGTTTCAACTGATGCTTGCAAAACAACGAGATAAAACACGACGACACGTACGTACAATATAATCACGGGCGCGTCGCCGTAGAAAAATATTTCCAAAAACACGGCCGATCTTTCGTATTCAAACGATGTACCTGCAGCGTTTGCCTCGTTGTTTTGTAAATACAGAGTCTCTGCGAGAGCCGTATCTCGACACGGTCTTCTAGGCTTTTTTTTCGCAATTCGCTCGTGCTTCATGCGGGCCTATAGCTTTTCAGGGTCTGTGCGCTTCCTTGCGGAAATAAACTTTTTTTGTGACACTAGGCGTTGTTGATGGTAGTATTGTTTATATAGTTGCTGTGTTTGTTGTATACATTGCAAAACTACCTTTTGCGTCACAATAACACTTATATTTCAGGTTGAATAGATAATCGTATCGTATCGTGTTCTTTTTAATTAGATTATATTCCAGGGTATGACGAAAAGCGGTTCCGACCTTAAGATCCGATCTTTCAACGTTTCCAAAACCATACAATCCAATCATCGCACCTTTCACCGAGCACCTCTATTACACCCGCGACGAATCCAATCAACCTTACCGAAAAAAAGACGCCCAGTAATAGATACGCGGCGGGAAAATTAAACAGCCTCATCATCGTCTCTCTTTATTTTCGTCTGCACCTTCTCGGGTCCTCCCACAGTGTGTCAAGGTCGTAATATTCCAAGCAGAACGAGGCTGCTATAACACACTCCGTATGTTATACCTTCATACCTATATATCAAAATGCGCAACAGTATAATATAAATATAATAACAACTTCATTCTCACCGCGGTGCCGCGCGTTCAATTCAAATTAGAAATCACTCTGTTACTTGACCTTTGCGCGATTAAATCGTCCGTATAGACATCCGTGTAAACGTATACGAATGTATGTGTGTGTATGTGTGTGTTTGTGTGTGTGTGTGTGTATAACAACCGGAAGCCGTGTGTGCATTGTCTCCTGTGCAGCTGCAACATCCTTGGCTCTATACTCGCGAGTCTACACGTATATACACAGTAGCTGTGCGTGAGCTGCAGGACGAAGAGAAGGTATACATACATATATACGCTTGCACAGGAATGGGAATTTATGCTACGTTGGTGCGAGTATTTTTTTGCTTGGAGCTGATGATCTTGATCGTCGTTGTTATTTTTTCTTTTTCACAGTTTCGCGGTATTATTTAATCGTGGTACTGGGTAATAAAGATTTTCTTTATAAGAAACGAGTGTTAAGTGC